>BRYF01000005.1:7535000-7540000 GCA_030159135.1 Actinidia polygama | reverse complement strand
GGAGGGGGGAATCTGTCTTAAGGAAAGAGTGTCCAATACTCAACTTGATCAACCATTTTCATATATTTTCATATGTTATAGTATAATATAATTGTTCCTATTATAATCACATAAACTTGAATTTATTAATTATTTTTCCACATTATTTATTAACTCCTTGTAAAGCATGTTTTAGTAATATTTTCCAACATTATATATGTATGAAAGGTTTATATAGTTGGCTAAATTTTGTGACACGTTCTATTTATTGCCATTCAGGGATTTGAATTTCAATCACAAGCATTCGAAAAAAAATTCAAGCTTATTCATGCAAGCTTGGGCTAAGAGGAAACTTGTATGATACATCGAGGATGGTAAAAAGGAACTTCGAGGGACGTCGATGGAGTTTGAGAGATCTCGAGGGCAAAAAATAGTGTGCTGGAATTTGATCAAGACCTCGCAGGTAGCTCGCGAGACGTCGAGGGATCTCGCGGAAAAATGCCGAGAGCTAACAATTTCACAGAGAGTTCACAGGATTTCGCGAGTACTTCGCGAAATGTCGCGAGACATCGAGGGGGCAAGAAGTCGAGTGCTCACAATGTGTAACAGAGCATGTGGGATCTTCGCGGGATGTCGAGGGACGTTGAGGGAAAAAGACGAGAGCTTGCAAATTATCACAGAGTTCGCAAGATCGTAGTGGAAGCGAGACGCGAAATCTTGCAGTGGAGGAAATCGCGCAACTAGGGTTTCTGTTCACCTATAAAAGGCCGAGCACACTTTCCCAAACATTATCTGAGCAACCTCTATCATAATACCCTAGAGAAAAATGTTCTCTACCTTTCGAAGAGCTCAGAAACAGATCTTAGTACAAATCTTCTTCAACCAATATTAAAAAAATTAAGATTCTTGATGAAGTTCAAGACTGAAATCCATTTTAAGGGGATCTGAACGGTGATCAAGCATGAAGACGGTGAATCGTGGATACGAGCTAGATCTACACAATCATTAGATCATGGAGTTGATAGGTTTTAAATTATAAGAGTCTTCTAACCGTCTGAACATCAAATTATAGTGCATGGTCTTTATTCGGAGAAGGAGACACGTGGTTTTTCTCCTATTCAAGGGTTTACACGGTAAAAAATATTATGTGCTTCTTGGTTGATTGGTTTATTTTTTTTGTCTTGGATTCTACAATATTACTCAAAGTCATGATATCCTGATTTAATATTGTAGTTTTTAGATGCTTGGATAAAATATAGACAAATGCTAGATTTTTCAATTGGTATCAAAGTAGGACACTCAAAAATATTTTTTTTAAAGAGTGAGATCCTAATTGCCCATGTCTATGGATTTTCCAAAGGAAAATAGTTCTACAAACTCAACATCCCTTACTTGATAGGACAAACTATCCCTATTGGAAAGCTAAAATAAGGACTTTTCTTAAGTCTATAGATGAACGTGGATGACAGGCAAATCAATGGCTGGAAACCACCCATAGTTATAACTAGTGAAAAAAACGATCCCAAAAGATGTTTCAGAATGGGATAGAACCGATTATGAAAACTGTAGATGGAATAGTAAAGCTATTAAATGTTATCTTTAACGGGGTCACAGCTGTGGAGTTTCGTATAATCTCACACTGTGAACTTGCTAAAGAGGCTTGGGATATTTTACACGTCACCCATGAGGGCACGACTACTTTAAAAATTGCTAAGCTTCAGTGATTGACAACAATCTTTGAAACTTTGAGAATGAAAGACGATGAAATGTTTGATCAATTTTATTTTAAACTTAGTGGCATTGTCAACTCAAGTTTCAATCTTGGTGAGCAAATCTCCTCTTCAAAAATTATTTGAAAAATCCTGAGATCTTTTACCTAAGAGATTTCAAGCCAAGGTTATAGCCATAGAGGAAAGTAAGGATATTGATGCCTTGAAAGTTGAAGACCTAGTGGGATCCTTACAAACTTTTAAAGAGAATTTTCGTCAACCTAAAAAAATTAAAGAATTGCTTTGAGTTCTTCTAAAGAAAAAACTAATGAGGAAGATGATAGTAACTCGGATATGGGTTTCAAGGAGATGACCTTGTTTGTCAAAAAATTTAAAAAAATCTTCAAGAAATGACAACAAGATCAATCTTCCTCAGTTGGAAAAGCTAAAGGAAAATCTTTTGATAAAGTAGAGTTTGTAAGGAAGTCCACTGATAAGTCAAGTCAAAAACAATGTTTTGAATGTCTTGGTTTTGGGTATATTGCGATGGACTGTCCAAACAAAAAGAAAACCAAGGGAAGCAAGGTTTTGATTTTGATCTGGAGTGATTCCGAGAAGGAAGAAGAATCAGACAATGATGACGAGTCTAAAAATTTCAATGTCTTCATGCTGAGGTAACAAAAATGTCATCAAAGGCTTCTGAAATTAAGAAATCTTATGAATCAGATGGTACAATTGGATCTCTCAAGGAAGATGAGGAGGACTCAGATGAAGAACACAAAAGTGAATTGCAGCAAGCTTATAATCAACTGTACAAGTAGTCATACAGCTTATTGATGCAAAGGTGAAATTGAGTAAGAGATTGAAAGAGGCTTTGGAAGAAGTTGAATCCTTGAAAAAGGTGAATGAAGATGCTTAAGTAGAAATCAGTCTGTTAAAAAATCATCGAACAATCCTGACTGACAAAGTGAGATTTCTTGATAAAGATGCATTTGATAGAAAAGGTTTCAAGAAGGCTCTCAAAGATAAAGTACTGAAACTTGAAGCTGATCTCTTGAAGTCTAGTCTAACTTTCAAAAAGTATAAGGCAAGTGCATCCACTATTGAGAAAGTGTGCCTAAATCAAAAACATGCTTGGATACTCGTGGTATTGGATACGAGGCCAAACCAACCAAGTCAGAGCAACTTCATTACAGTAAGACCCATCAAATTTGCTCCTAAAGACATGTATAATCTTCTCATTGTGTTCCTACATGTCACTACTGTGGTATAAGAGGTCATATTAGATCACATTATCATAAACTGTATGGATTACCTATGGATTATGTTCAAATTCACAATTATCAAAACCAAGGTAGATCATACAATGGTCAAATGTCTAATAGATTTTATGTGTTGTTTGAAAAAAATAATTTTACTAGACAGAATTTTCAAAGACATGCTTAGCTAAACCACCATGGAAATTGTCACGCCCTGGTCAAATCAAGACCCGACCACATAAGCAAATAATTCAAATGTAAAAAAGTCAAACTAAACATTATGACAATACGCTGCCATTATATCAGAGGACCATACATCTATCCCTCTCGTGGGACCATGCTCTCCATGAGTTATCAAATACGAAATATGAATGATACTCCATAGACAATGCCCACATCGGACCAAAAGAATAATTATAATCCCAAAAATACATTTATATATTTTCTAGACAACAAGAACGTAACGGCAATTCACATGCCTCATGACTCATGATAACTCTCGGTATCTGAAATTTATTTTATAGTAAATATGAGTTACTTTAAAAAGATTTAAACAATGAATTTGATGTCTCAAGCCAAATATCATGATAAATAATCATATACAATGAAAACATGATGCAATAAAATATACTTTCATTCATATCAAAATATACTTTTGATTTTCATTCATGATTTAACAATTCATGATTTCTCCAATCAATGATTTCACAAATTCTCCGACTTTTCTCAAAAAAATAATTTCCAACATTTCTAAATTTCTCGACTTTTCTCAAAATGAGCAATTTTCAACATTTCTAAATTTTTTGGCTTTTCTCAAAAGCGAGCAACTCAATAATTTTGAATGACACACTTAGGCTAATACCTAACCAAACTCATTATGCCCTAAGCATATAAGACAACATCCGGCCAATTCCTCATACTATAACCACAGGCTTTAACCTTCTTACATCCATGCCAATTTCTCGGGCTCTAACCGAAGGCCTTGACATACCCACGTCCATGCCAATTCTCGGGCTCTAATCGAAGGCTTGACATTCCCAAATCCATGCCAATTTCTCGGGCTCTAACCGAAGGCTTGACATTCCCACAGTCTCCACACGATCGTTATGTACTTCCCGTGCGATTTTTTGGTCTTTTACCGTGGACTTAATCTAAGTCATCTTGCTCCTGGTACACCAATGCACCAAATTCAGCATTTCCTAGCGTCTCATTCCCAAAATCATTTTTAAATCTCCACGCACACATAAGCTTATATATTTTTTACAAATTCAATCATACGTCCATGTTATATTTATCAAATTTTAAATGCAACAATATACTATACAAGCATTTAAACCCGTCAATAATAGTAAACTATTATTGAAATTA
Source organism: Actinidia polygama (assembly GCA_030159135.1). Taxonomy (NCBI): domain Eukaryota; kingdom Viridiplantae; phylum Streptophyta; class Magnoliopsida; order Ericales; family Actinidiaceae; genus Actinidia; species Actinidia polygama. Next base: position 7,535,685 of record BRYF01000005.1, on the reverse strand, counting down.
TTCTCATGTTTTTATTATGCATAATACTCATAATCATTAACATAAACCTCGACCTAAAATTTCAAGTACACACAAAAATTTTATTTTTCAAATCCCACATACACAAATGTCACATATTAGGTCGACCGGAGTTAACGATCTAAGGTGAAGTTAGGTCGATCTATGTTTCAGAAGCTGACATCCTAAGTTTGATCAGAAAGATTGGTTGACGACCTAAAGTTAAGTTAGGTTGACCTAAGTTGACGACCTAAGTTGGAACAGAACTATTTTGGGAACGACCTAAGTTAAGATAGGTCGACCCAAGTTCCAGGTTTTAATCCTGCGCGTCAAAATTCCAAATCCAACGGCTGAGTTCAAAAAAAATAGAACGACTATAATCCAATTTGGGCTTATAAATACAACTCTTGGGATTGTTGGGAAGATAGGAAGAGACATAAATTCATCATTTCGAAATAAGTCATCCATAGGCAACATACTAACCATTAACACCAACCCAAAGTAAAACCCAAACAAACTAATTTCCTTTTTCAACTTCCATTATAAACCATGTTTTTTATTTTAAGTTGAATACTCAAAATAATGTGTCAATAGACTTTATATAAGCTATTAACAACAAACCCAATGAGAAACCCTAACAAGTAAACCCCATTTACCTTAAATCCAAGCAAAAGCTCCAAAAGTTTGA
>BRYF01000005.1:7472500-7477500 GCA_030159135.1 Actinidia polygama | reverse complement strand
ATAGCACGTGGCACTCCCACTAGTATATATATATGCACGCCATTTCCTGACTCCACTATGCACCACCACTAGAGGTGTCAAACGTGCCCATCGTGTCACTTTTCTTCTGTGCCAATCTTGCTTCGCGCCGGGCCGAGCCGGGCCCATTTACTTAGCGTGCTATGCCGTGCTATTTTTTCTTTATTCGTATCGTGCCTGCCGTGTCATTTTGTAACCGTGTCGTGCGATGCCGGCCCATTTACTTAATCATGCCATGCCGGCCCGCTAACTTAGTCGTGTGACTCGTGTCGTGCCGTACTGTGCCCGTCTACTTAATCATTCTCGTCTACGAAGTGCTCTTTTCTTTACTGTCAATCTATGCATACATTCTGGCATGTTTTCATATATGATTAAAGGCAAGTTTTCAAGCGTATACTCTTATTAGAAATTTCTCTTTTAGAATTTAAGATAATTAATTTTTTTTATTCACTGATGTTATTTTACTTAAATTAGTTATATATAAATATATAGAGAAATTGAGGAATAATTAATTTCTAAAAATCGAAAATAAATGATTCAATTTATAATTTGAAGCAAATTGCGTAGCGAGAAATAAAAAATTATTTTATGTTCAATTAATATAGTTAACCTTTATATCAAGTGTAGATGGCATAAGAACAAAATGTGTAACTTAAATTTTTATTTTATTTTTATTTTTGAAATAAAATAATTTTTTTAAAAAAATATTTTTTTTGTCTTATTATGGACTACTATGGGCCATAAGTTAAAATTTTAAAATTTATATTTTTTGTTATCAAAATTTAATTTATATTTTTTCATATTTTTAATTTTTGTTATTCATTATTTTATTTTAAATTTCTCATAATTTTTTTCTTATTATGGCATTTGGCAAGTCAATTTATTTAATAAAAATATGGGCGATCCCAAGGGATGTCAGGGGATAGAAGGTGGCTTGCACGTCAGAGTTCCTTCTGACAGCCCACACGCCCGGATGGAGACGTCGACAATTAATGATGAGCTACTAACTAGGCCATAGGGGCATAGTTGGGTTAGCTGCCTACTGACTGACACAACAATTGGCGCATATGAGCACGCGCCGAGCTGCAGTCTATCGAATAACAAAATAGTTGGCGCGTCAAGCCACGCGCTTAAGGTAATAAATGGAGATACGCGCAACCTTACTATTGAACCATACGTATACTTTCTCTCTCTAAATTTTTGGACGTCTAACTTGATCGGCAGAGGGTTATTTCCCAAAAATAGTTCTGGTCGCCAGTCTCACTGTTTTGGTGATTGCAGATAGGGCAACACTAGTTAGATAGACGATAGGTTGAAGCTACCTACGTAGTTGTAGAATCGCCACGGATGTCTATCCTCGATTTCTTTCCTCTCATCCTTCAAACAAACAATTGGTGCCGTATGTGAGAAATTGATTATAGACATTTGCAAAGCCAATTCTGATGGCATCTTAAAGCAGCAACCGTTTTGATAGGCGTGAAACTCGTAGGGAGACCCTTCATGCGCCCACAACTCCTAGGCGTAGAGGGGGTAAACTACTAGAGGACGCATAGAGGGCAGTCAAGGCCACCTTTGGGTAGAACCCAAGTCGGTTGCTCCTTGGAGAAGAAGAAAATCGGGATATAACCATTGAGTATTTGCAAAGATAGTTGGCCGAACTAACGCAGATTATGATAGACAACAGGTTGATGAGGCCAGCCGAGGCTATAGCGCCAGGGCAAACTAAAGGTCGGATCAAAGAACCGACCCAACCTCCTCAGGAAGGTCAAGACAAAAAGCAACATAAGTCTCACGTGAGTCTAGACAGTCGAACAGATAGTAAATCCATGTCGACGAGCAAGCGGAGAAGATCTCCCGATCGAACTAAGTCCGGGGTAGATATCCATGAGACGCTCAATGCCAAACGTAACCAAGAAGGGGATTTGCGAGCCAAACTCAATGGCTAGAGAGTGGCAGCAACCAACAAGGTTATTCTTGCGGGCTCATTGGTCCGCACAGCCCGTAGTGAACAAAGGGAGACCATCCCTAGGTATCAGACTCCATTCTCTCAAGAAATCAAGGGACTGGACCCACCAAAGATGTTCACGCCATCGAGATTCACCTTGTACAATGGGAAGTCAGACTCGAGGTCCCACGTGAATCACGTCAGGCAGATGATGGCCCTTTGGAACCATATGGATGCCCTGGTGTGCCGGGTGTTCCCATCAAGCCTAGGGGATCTTGGATTGAAATAGTTTGACAAACTGCCTGCATGGTCGATTGAAAACTTTCACCAACTGACCGAGTCGTTCCTAGCTCGGTTCGTGATCAACACTAAGGCTCCAAAAGGAGTAGGTTCTCTTTTGACACTATGAAAAGGCAAAAACAAGACAATCTGCAACTGTAGTAAGTGGTACTAGGAGACTTACAACGAGATTGAGGAGTGCTCCGAGGAGTTAGTAGTGGCGAGCTATATGCTCGGCCTGACTCCTAGGTAGAGGCTCTGGAAAAACTTGATGCTTAACCCTCCAACCGACCTCTGAGAACTCATGTCCCGGGTCGAAATGTTCACCCAATTGGAGGACGATGTCAAGAAAGCAGAGAAGGCTATGGGGACATCCACCCGAGGGAGGGCCCGTTCAAAAGTGGAAGGAGAACTTGATTGAGTATGAAAATCGGTTGAGACAAGGGATTAACGTGGTTTTCAAAGAACCAATCTTCAAACTCCACGCCCGGATCCGAGACAAACCTTACTTCACGAAGCCTGAATCCATGGGAGCTCCTTCCACGAAGAAATTTGACATAGAATAGAGAACTGTCGAGCACTTAAGGTTTTCCTAGGCTAGTTGGTCTGAGACGGGTACCTGAAGGATTTCGTTGATGAGGAAAAGACTCGAGCAGAGAAGGCCAAGGCTAGACCGAATCCAAGGTTTGACCGAGGTGATGACGAGACAGATTGAACTACGGGCGAGGAAGAAGATCTTCCCTTGTGTACTATTCACGTGATCGGGGGTCTAAACCACCCAGATCTTGAAAATAAGATCCGGGGAGAGATCTGAATGGTAAAACAAATGTACGAGGTTCTCTCGGTCCAATCACCGGCTAAAAAGCCGAGTCAAACAGCATCTAAATCAGGAGCATCATGTTCATCAAGGCTAATTTGGAGAGGGTACAACACCCCCATTCAGACCATCTGATCATCCAACTCAGGATGAATAGCTACGATGTGAAGAGGATCTTGGTGGACACGGGGCGTTCTGTTACGGCCTTTTTAAACAGCTTAAACTCACTCAATCAGACTTAAAATTGGCCCGAGTTCCCCTGGTTGGATTCAATGCTCAATCTCACTAGCCCTTGGGAACCATGACCCTCAAAGTCTGGATTGGTTGCCAAGAGCTACTGACATAGTTTGTTGTCATGGACATTCCTTCCCCATATAATGTGATTGTTGACCAAGATTGGTTGTACAGGATGAAGGGGGTGGCATCCACATTACACCAGGTCATCAAGTTTGTCACTTCCCGAGGCGAAGAAACTCTTTATGGAGATCAAGTAGAGGCCAAATAGTGCTACCTTGCTACGATCTCCACTAAGGCGGCAATGAAAGAGAAGCAGTTGATCAAGGAAGAATAGAAGGTCTTAGAGGATGTTGGGAGAGACCCCGAGGCTAAGGTCTCTCAACCACTGACCAACCCTTTTGTCACTACCGATTAATCCGATGTCGACCAACCCTTCTACCACCCTCCACCATGTCATGATCGAATCATAATTTCCTTGAAAAAATGGACGAAAGTAAGATTTTAGAAATAAATTATAAAACAAATTTGGTATGATTGACGGTCAATCAATTTGAATTTTTTACATGGTTGCTTTACATGGTGAGCTCTACAAAATGTGTTGTTTTGATCATATTATTGACCTCGGTGGTCCCAAACCCGCAGACGTGAATCCTGAAAGATTAAGTGTTTATTTTTACCAAATTTGGTAGGAAAACAAGGAGAAGACACATGACATATTTGGTTGGTCAAAGTGGGGGATTTTTCTTAAGAGAGTCAACAAGGAAGTCAAAAGAATATGGGGTTAAACGTAATGGATTTGGACACGCATACATGGGATCAGGTCCTAACTTGAGGGCTTTCTTAGAAATATGAACTTTGTCTTAAAGAGATCACAGTTGTTCAATCAGCCAGCCAGGATCTGATAAAGGGTCTAGAATAGTTTAAGGTTCTAAATCATATAAAATAGTTGCTAAGAAGGACAAGTGACATATAGAGTTTAACTCAAGAGATAGTGGGTAAGAGAGAGGTTATACATATTCCTCTAAAGTCTTCCCACATCCTAGAATAGTGGAAGTGGTTGCATGGGTTCTGAAAGCATGAAACACTTGGTAGGTAGAAACTAGTGGCAGTTACCAGGTAGGAACGAACCAGATTATAATAGAGGACACATGACATCCATCCAATGCTTCCAGAGGTTGTGAGGGTTCATCAGTTTGTCCATGTACACACAATAAGGATACATGGGTTCATGTTCATAGATCAGGGGACACGAATCAAGCCATGAATGATCACCAAGCTACAAGTCAAGGCTAAACCAGTGGCTTTTGCAAGTATAAATAGTAGTTTGAAAGACTTAGCGAAGGCTCTGCACCAATCAATCAAATCTCATATTTATCCCAGCAGCACTCTATCAATTTTCCTTTAATTTCAAGTGTTCTCACATTTAGTCCCAGCAACTTTCATTTCAATTTTACGCAATGTCAAATTTAATCTCAGTTGTACCGTTTAATCTCTCTACAAATGTAATGGTATCGGCTATGTTTCTACTTTAAGTTTTTTTAACTTCTTAGTTTTAGCACTTTTCACATCGCACTTACGGATATTAGAAAGTCATTAACTGCTAAGGCAAACCACGAACCATTTGTAGTCTACCATTTGGATACACACTTTTGCTCTATTGAAGTTCAGATCCTAGTGTACACACCAATCTCTTCATTTGTTTAG
>BRYF01000005.1:7440000-7442500 GCA_030159135.1 Actinidia polygama | reverse complement strand
CGCAATTTTGAATTGTCTACTAAAATATACAATTATTTTTCTAAAGTGTGTCGTAGAAGACTACATAAACTCGACAACAAAGATTTTAGGGCAATTTTAACCTAAAAACTGTTTTCACTCATAAATGAATAAAATGCAAGGTTGAAATATTTAAAAAGCTCTATGACTCTAGTTTCAAAAAAAATCAAACCGTTTGCAATTCCGAATTATCTACTAAAAGATATGATCATTTTTCTCAAAGTGTGTTGAAAAGGACCCCACATACTCAAATTTGCACACTTGTTGCAAATTTTAAATGCTTGTACCAAAATTTGAATATTTGTACACATGCATTAGTTGAGACAATCTTTGCACAAAATATAAACCAAATTTTATACAATTATAAAAATAATTGCATGCTTGTATCAAAATTTGCATATTATTTTTAAATTCGCACTAATTGGGATACTTTTCATACAATGTAGATCAAAATTTGCACAAATTAAAGTCGTAAACAAATTTGCACAAATTATGCTATTTTTTCACAAGATATATACCAAAATTTCACAATTGTAAAAAAAAATGACAAGTTTAATCAAAATTTGCTTAATTGTAGTAAAATTTATATAATTGTAGAAAAAATTGCAAGCTTTAACAAAATTTGCAAACTAGTATCAAAATTGATAAACTTATACCAAGTGTATCAAAATTTAGACTTGTAACAATTTTTGCACAAATTGAATATATTTTTACATAGAATGTAGACCAAAAGTTGCATTATTTTTTTTTATTGTGACAATTTTTGTATATGTAAGGCAAAATATGCATAATTGACAAAAATTAACACACTCAAAACTAAATTTGAACAATTGTAACAAATTTTACAGAATGAAATCAAATTTTTGCACAATTGTATGAAAATTTGCAAACTTACATTAAAAATTACACAATTGTAGTAAAATTTGCACACTTGCACAAAACAATTGCCCGCTTGCGCGAATTAGCACAGTTTTGGCCAATAATATAGACCAAAAGGTAATTGTAGAAAAAAATAGAATCTTGAACTAAAATTTTCAATGTTATTCTAAAATTGACAAAATCATACTAATTATATTAAAATATGCACACTTGCAAATAATTTTCACCAATTGAGACATTTTTATATATAATTTAGACTAAAATCTGCATAATTTTTTTTAAAAAAATTGCATAATTGGACCAAAATTGCGCAATTAAAGGAAAATTTGCACTGAATTTAGAATAAAAATTGTATAATAGGACTAAAATTTGCACACTTGCACCACTTGTACTAAATTTTCACATTTGTACCAAAATTTGCATACTTTTTATTTTACATAATTTTATATTCAATATGAATCTAAGTAAATAAATCTCAATGATCACATTCCCAATATATAATTTTTATTAAAAATAAATGCTTACAACAAAACTTATATTATTTTAAAGCTTGAAGCACAAAAAAATAAACATGGGGTATTTAGGTGGTGCCCATATCACTCCCCCTTCTAATTTTTAAAACTTAGGTAAACTTAATGTAAAAGAGATTTTAAAGATATTAAGTTTTCCGTGTAAAAATTTAATAGTATTAAATTATAAAAAGTGGATCCACATGTCATTATCCCAAAAAATAATTCATTCAAAATCCACAATCTATATTATAAATCACAACTACATTTGAATCTCAAATCTATCTCTTGCTATCTACGGCTCAAATTCATTTGAGTTAATCCAACGGTTCAGATTTCATCTCAAATTATTTTTTCCCGCCCAAAACATCACTTTCTTATCCAACGGCTGAGATCGGTTTGTTTTAAGCAAACGGTCCAGATTTATTCCACGCCACCCACTGACTCATGACTGAAGAGAGATGGGACTGCTCACTGCTCACGGCTCAAGAAAAGGACAGCACCATCAACCTCTCAGATCAACCTCTCTCTCATTTCTTCCACGCCTTCATTCTCTCTCTCTCTCTCTCTCTCTCTCTTTCTCTCTCTCTCATGTTCAAACCACTCAAGAGCTCAGAGCTCAAAACCTCCCTTCTCTATGTCTCTCTCTCTTCAAAGTCCCAGCAGTGGTGTCAAGAAACAATGTTGACAAAGGGCGAAGACCAACAGGGCAATCTCTCTTTGGTGGCCTTCTTCTTAGCGGCTCTGAGAAAATCAATGGTCTCATTCAGAGTCGATCAACTCTGAGACGAAGCCATTTTCGCCTTCCATGGCTTTCTCGGCCTCCCTGTTGAGTTTGAGGTCCCCTGCAGAGCCCCTAGCGCCAGGTTTTTGTGATTTCCATTTTTGCCCCTATGGGTCTCTCAAATTTTTAAATTCTTGATCTGTGTTTGATCTGGTCCCGAATTGTGGGTTAAGATTTCTTATGATGTTGAGAGAGAGAGAGAGATTATCAAGTTGTTCTGTATTTAAAACTTTACTAAGTATAGCTTTTATATGCAAATAATTTGTCGATCCTGTTCCTGCCAAACCAAGTTCGATCTCCAAGTCGATAG
>BRYF01000005.1:7400000-7410000 GCA_030159135.1 Actinidia polygama | reverse complement strand
TAAATTTTAAAACTATGAGTTGTTTTGTTATATACCATCTCGGTCCCATATATTACCACTGTATCATTTTGGGTTGACTCAAATTATGTCTTAAGTAAAAACTTAACCAAAAAAAAATACAATTTTCTTCTTTTACCCTTTGTTTTATAAATTATGTAAGAAACATTTCAATGAAAATGAAAGTCAAATATAATAATTATGGATATAAAATTTGAGATGTTCTAATGTCTATCCAAGTATGGGGTACAAATGTAATTAGTATAGCACTTTTGTTCTTTTTTTTTATTTTTTTTTATGACCCAGTTCCAGACTTGCGTCTGACTAATCTGGGGATAGCAACCCCGGCCCCTCAGTGCTGCTACTAGGTAAACCGCCGGATGTGCCTGAATAACCAGGGTTTGAAGTCGGATCAACTGATATCACCACCAAGATCCTACCCCAGTAGGAAGCAAATTTGCCTCTCCTAGGATTCGAACTCATGCCAGCATGATTTTATGGCCCCCTCCTTTGCCATAGCTGTGCCCCAGGGGGCTTTTTGTTCTCTCTTTTAATTGACTTCTTTTATCGATTCAATGGGTAGGAGATTACTTACAAGTTACAAGAATTGCGAAACTATGTTAAATTCGACAATTACTCATCTAAGAAAGTCCAATAAAATGTTCTCAGAAGCGTAACAACCACAACATCAATTTAAGATAATGACTTAAATTGGGAAATAAACAAGCAACACAAAAAAAGACTCATTAATAGGAATAAATATAGGAGCGATGACAGTACACTTCCAAAAATAAAAATAGTGTATAGAGTGCGTTTATATATAATATTACCATAATATATCATAACATTTACTACAATCGATTGTAATAAATAAAAATAAAAATAATATTTTTTATTTATCTCAAAAGATCATAATATTTACCACAATGATGCGTAACAAACTTTTTTTTATTTATTTTTAACATACACATCCCGTAACATTCATAATAACACCGATCATAACATACACCATAACCGATCATAATATTATTATAGTAGACACGGTGTGTGCTATAAAATTTTTCAATAAATAATTATTTTTTTCTTTTTTTGATGGGGATCAACTTCATGGTATCCGATTGAGATTTGAGAGTATATAAGCGGACAAGAGAGTTGGACAATTTGATTTCAGTTAAGTGGATTCACTGGAGACTCATTGGGATAGTGAGACCCATTTACTTTTTAGGCTTAGTATATATATATATATTTTTCTATGAAAAATTATTGAAAAAAGTTAAGTTTGATCTAATTTGGACGTAATTTTTGGATGGGTCTCGGTTATCAAAATGGTTAAACCATATATGAAATGGGTTCTCCCCCGGGAGTAGATAACCCCGTAGTGTATTCACTTACTCAAAACAGATAAGAGATGAATGAAAAATTATTCACCTAAATGCTACCATTGATATAGAAAAATATGGGTAAAGTTGAAAAGTCTCATATCGCTTGGTTGAATTTTTTCTAAAAGTGTTTATATATGTCAAGCTAATAATAATATGATTAGTCTTTGGAGTACCAAAGTTTTAACAGAGGGAGTTATGGATAAAGTGAGCTTGAACCACACTTGACCCTAGCTTCCACACTCACACGCGGTTGTGCTGCAGACTCGGCCCGCGTGGCGTGGGCGATGGGCGCAATGTGACGCTATTAGAGATGCACTTGGAGTGTGATGGGGTGTACTGAGTAATTTGATAATTATTTTTTATTCCATTTAATATTTAATTATAAAATAACTTATGGCTAGGTAAGAAGGTTTCTGGCATTCTCCATTACAGTATTCGTGAGATAGCAACAAAAAAAGGGTTCTTGGTATTCTGCATTAGAGTCTTCGTGAGAGAGCAATCCTAGCTAGTTCACCAAGCACACATAAACTATGGTAATTTCTACGCATGTGACCATTGCATCCTAAGAAACAGACGTGGCTGATCAGCCATAAGCACCAAGTGACAGCGAATTCTGTCTTAAGGAGAAAGCGTTGACATCTGGACTCGATCCACTTTATGTTTATTGTTTATTTTAATACGCATTTTCTGATTTTTAATAATCTTATAGTATAAATTTTAGATTTATTTTGTGTTTTATTTTTCATATTTAAATTCAGCAGATTCCTGAAATTTAAATAACAAAAATAAATTTAATTTTAGAATTACACCCATGTGATATTACATATTTATCTTTAAATAAATAAACCATAAATATAATTATAAAACCTTACCATCCATTATTTCGAAAGAACATCAGGACAAATTTATCTCTTGGCGGCGGTGGTAATGTAAGCACTTTTTAATTGGACAATTAATATATTTAAAATTAAAGTAATAATAATTTCGTCTACATACATGTTTTTATTGGTATTAGTGAACTTTTGATTATAAAACTTTTAATAGTTCAAATAGTGTAGACTTACTAATTGTTGGACCTTTGCATGAGTCTCCCTAAAATTATACAACTGTCATTTTTCGAAGAATATGATTCCTCCCAAAATGATCTAAATACATCACCTACACAACTCATGTGAGCCCAAAATAGAATATTTAAATTCAACCTATTTTTAAGCAATTGTATTGTGCCGGTCAAAAATATTTATTTCCATAACACATTTGGTCTAAGCTATTTTTTAACTGTATCATGCGTACCTGCCAATTTGGCTCCCACTGAGGCATGGGTAGGACACAATTCCGACATCGTGCCATGACTTATGGTGCCAATGCTTGTGTCTTGCCCGTGAACCATTGTGTATTCTAAAGCCAAATGAAGACCCAATTCATCACCCCCTACTGCTTGTGTCCTGCCACCCCAAAATTGTGTTGCACCAACCATTTACCTCCTCTCTCTATGTATATGGAGAGCACACAAATTTTAGACATATATGTTGACAACGAGTAAAATTATTGAATTTCTTATGAACTATTGAACTCACTATCCAATTGTACCACCTGTTCCAACTCTGCTTAGTAATTTTTTCTTTTAAATAGAGAACTTAGCTTGGCAATGATCACATATCCATGGTCAAATACTTCAGGTTCATGTGATATAATATGATAAGTTGGTGATAGGAGGGAAACACGATAATCCATAAAATTAGACCAATTTTAGACTTAAATCTTCACTTTTAATAGCAATGGTCTATTGATATTTGTTTTGAAATTGTGAAGGAGCATTCACATCAAGTTAGCTATAGTCAGTTTTGGCTAATTTAGCCAATAGAAATCAAAATAATATTTTACATTAGATTTTGCTAGAATAGTCTACAAAAACAAATTTATTCAAATGACTAGTCATATTTGACTAGGCACTATTCATATAAATTATATTTTGCACTCCTATACTTTTACTTAAATAGTTTTTTTAGATCTTTCATTTCTAATTATATCATTAATTTTTTAAACTTGGTATTTTCATCCGGATACTGTTTCACTTAAAAATATATTGGTTGAAAAAAATATCACTGTTTTAAAAATTCCACCAATTGAATAATATGACCGTTTAAAAAATATGACCAAGTACAACATAGAATTTATATAGCAATATCTCAAGGAGTGAGACTTCAATTACCCTTTTTTAGAGAGTGGCGAGCGGCCTTTTATAAATGAAGATTTCACAATCATGTGAGAAGATCGCGACGTAATTATCGAGCAACTAAATAAGAAAGTTGTGGCTGAAGATAGCAGCGCAATGGGTGAAAACGGTGAGGAGGTGGTTCTGTGTCTATAGGTGGTGGTGTTGGAGATGGAGTCAATCGTATTAACCTCAGTATGAAGATATTGGCGACATGAATTACCGATCAGCATGCGCTTGGCAACTTAAGAGTCTGGGAGGAGACCACAGGCGAGGTAAAATAACTTGACATGCTGAGTGGCGATCACGATAGGCACTGGTGACATGACCTTCCCTAAATGATGACATGGACGTCTTATGAACAATGCAGCGACATGGTTAAGTATATGGAAATATACCCCTCACTAGTTGCCCCTAATCAGAATGCCGAGGAGAACTACTTGGCATTATCGAGTAAGAGAATAGGGAGTGACAGTAGGTGAAGTAAGCATGCAATGACGGCTCGCTCTGCATGGGTGGCATGTGTCGACTCATTGATGAGATGTGCGTCCTTCACCTACATAGGATTAAAACATCATCTGCAGGTGAAGTGTCGTTTAATCTTATTTGTCAAAGCGATTATATCCTGACCCTTTGCCTCTCTTATAAATAGGAGGCTCCTCCGCACTTTGCCTCATTTTGCTTCGAGTTTGAAATTTGATACATTTGCTCTGACTTAACCTCGTCATCTCGCCTCTTCCTGCTTTGCGTCTATTTTAGCTGCCTTATAAGTATTCACAACCTCAATTTTACATTTTAAAGTTTTTTGTTTATGTCCAGCGAGGTTACCGTAGAAGACTTAGATAACTCCCTCCTTTCCTAGATATCTAACAACTTAGGAGAGCATTCCTATATGGAAACTAAGGTTACTGAGTATCCCTCTTCACCAAGAGAAGACTCAACTAAAAATGATGGAAGCCTTCCAATAGATACTAGACCCTCACCATAGAGGGAGACGAAATAATGACCTAGGACGAATTGGATAGTCTAGAAGAGTCATGTTATTTCCCTGCTAGAGTCCAAGTGAGTCATGGCGGAGTATGGTATGTGCATTGGTGTTGTGGCGACATAATAAGTACGCCCTTTCCTTGATTGAGTTTAGAAACTTGTTTAGTCTCTTCAAAAATCCAAAGCCAGATTCAGGCTGGTTGTATTTCAAGGCGAGATCCTCCCGTTCCTTGATAGGGGGATATCCAAGCAACATCAAGTAATGGAAAAAAGAAGTTCTTCTTTGTTCAGGATATGACTGAGAGTTCGCCCATGGACTATCTCAGAAGCTTGGAGTTCCAAGAGTTCTGAGGTTGTGGAGCACCCCAGGTTAGTGATTGGACTGCAAAATTGCAGTATAAATATCGCTAAACCAACCTAAGTTAGCCCTAGATTAGGTTAATTATACCCTTTATATTGTGTTTTGTACTGAAAGTCGTATTTTGCGTCTATTGCAGATAAATATTGATAAAAAAGATGATTTGAAGCCATAAAAGTGATTCGGAGTGCGAGCACACATATCGAAGGTCGTTGCCAAGATTTGTCTCGAGAATTCTAAAAGTTTTCACCCGTAATTCAGAATGGAATGGAAGATGTGCCGTTGGAAAGATCTCACAAAATTATACGAAGAAGATGGCGGGCTAGTTGGAGCTGGATGAGGTGGCCACTCGGCTTTTCCCCGTGTTCAGTCAGCTCAGTATCTTCTTCTTCTTTTTTTTAGCTTTTGCACTTGGCTTCATTTTTGTTTCTTTTATTAAAGTTTTTGTTGTCTTCTGCATGCGATGGTGTTGGGTTCTTCTCTAGCCAACCAAGATAGGGAGATGAGGGATGAGGTAATGATCCAGCAAGACATTGCCTCGTCCATTCGAGATGAGATGACCTGAGCTCAGTAAATTGCCAAAAATTTGAAGAGTAAGGTGGCTGAGCTCGAGGATAACAAGTAGCATTCTGATGCATTTCTAGGGGTGAAAGAGTGTTTTCCCACCCATGTCTTCCAACCAATAAGTTCTTGGCCTGAAACCTTGACAACCTTATATGGCCCCTCCCATGTTGGACCAAGTTTCCCGACGTTAAGCTCTTTGATGGCCAATGTGATTTCCCTTAGAACTAGATCACCAAGTTGAAATGACCTGTGTTTGACCCTCATATTAAATGGCAGGTTGACGCTTATAGGAAACTTGGCGTATTGGGCCCATTTTCTTTTCTCGGCAAGGAGATTGCGGTTAAGCCATGGGCACGTTCTCTTTTCTTTGACACAATTCACTATACAAAAGTTGGGCATTCTTATCTCCACTGGTATGGCTGACTCTGTCCCATACACCAACATGTATGACATCTCGCCCGTTGGGATCCTACTCGTCGTATGGTAGGCCCACAACACATTCAGGAGGGCGTACGTTCATCCTCCCTTGGATTTCTCTAGCATCGTCTTTAGATTCATCAAAATTGTCCTATTGGTGACCTCCACCTAGCCATTCTCCTGGGAATGTCCGGGCGAGAAAAAAAATAGTAGGAGATGGCGATGTCAGAACAAAACAACTTGAACAAGTCATTGTCGAACTGCTTTGCGTTGTCACAGAAAATTACCATCAGGATCCCAAACTGCATATGATATTTTTTCGAACGAAATTCTTGGTGTTCCTTTTCAGTGTTTTGGCAAGAGACTTCGCCACTAACAACTTAGTGAAATAATCTATGACGACTAGCAAAAACTTCTTTTGCAATGGAGCTTGAGGGAGTGGTCCAAGTATATCTATTCCCTGTTAGGCGAATGGCCATGGGTTGCTTATTTGTACCATCTCTATAGGAGGAAGGTGATTAACCGAAGTGAACCTCTGACACTTGTCACACTTCTTGGTGAATATCGCTGCGTCTTGTTCCATTTGGGGTCAAAAATATCCTTGGCGAATTATCTTTTAACCAGTGACCTTGCCCTAGAATGGTTGTTGCAGACGCTTTCATGGATTTTTCTGAGCACGTACTCAACCTTGTTTGGTAGGAGACATCTCAAAAGAGGGCCTGAGTAAGATCTCTTATAGAGGGTTCCTTGAAGAACGCAAAACCTTGCTGAAGATACCGAATTTGGCGAGCTTGGAGTTTATCGGATGATAATTCTCCACTTTCGAGGCACTTGGTGATGTCGTCTATCCATGTTGGTTTTATTGTTTCCTAGAAAACGTTGGTTTTGGCGATATCAATACTTAACTTTGGCAAGAATTCAAGAGGGACATTCCTGTTCGTGATGAAATCGAAATCGAAAGCTAGATTCGCCAAGTTATCAATTGCTGTTTGCTTCTCGGGGGATTAATGGATTTTAAAATCTTTAATCTTCATCATCATAGCTTTCAATTCGTATGCATATGCTACCATACGGAGATCTTTGGCGAGGTAAATCCCTTAGACCTGATTTACCACGAGCTAGAACTCGTTGTAAAATGTCTAAAGATTATACTCACAATTCATTTGCATCTTTTAATCCGGCGATGAGAGCCTCATATTCTGCTTCATTGTTGATGGCTTTGAATCCAATACGTTTGGCGTATTCCATCTACTCGCTTGAGAAAGTTCGAAGAACAGGCCAGTGCCACAACCGTGCTGATTGGATGATCCGTCCACGAATAGCTTCTACCTGCCGTATCGCAAATATTCTCCTCGGCTTCCTCTCTTTTGGTGAGTTCAACATTGGGATCTAGAGCGTCATCTTCCTCGAAATAGGTAAATTCGGCTAATGCCTAAGCCTTAATAGCCATCCTCGGCTGATATTCGATGTGGAATTCGCCTAACCCAATGGACCACTTGAGTAGGTGACCCGAGGCATCAGTCCGTTGAAGGATCTGCTTGAGGGGTTGGTCTGTAAATATAACGATGGGGTGCACCTAGACGTAATGACAAAACTTTCTTGCCACGATTATGAGTGCGTATGCGAGCTTCTCAATTTTCAAATATCTGCTTTCTGCTCCGAGAAGGGCTTTGCTAACATTGGTCTCTGGACTTTGTCCTCCTCTTTGATTAGCATGGCGCTCACAGTTGTTGGCGACATGGATAAATACAGAGTGAGCTTATCGCCCATATTTGGGACTGTTAAAAGATGGGGCTATCCAAGGTATTTCTTTAGCTGCTAGAATGCCATTTCTAACTTGTTCGTCCACTTGAAGGCCTTGGTACATTCTTTGATAAAGAGTCAAATAGCGGGCCAGGATGGAGACCTTCCATCATTGCTATGACCGTGACTTTGTCGTTGGGGTCCTCTACCTCAAGGACGACTTGATTAAATTGTTTGACATAATCTTTCAGGCTTTTTCTATCTTTCTAGTGGACGACGAAGAGATGGGAGGCGTTCTTCTGTCTTACCCTGCAACTAATAAAATTGGCGACAAAGAGCCTGCTTAGATTGCCAAATGAATAAATGATTCTTTGTGATAATTTCTTGAACCAAGATCTCGTTGACCTCTTCAAAGTTGCCGAGAAGGCCTTGCACATCACTTCATCTGAGGCCCCTTGAAGCATCATCAAGTTTTTGTACGAATCTAGGTGGTCCATTGGATACGTCTTGCCTTCATATATTCCCAGCTGGGATGACAACTTGAACTTGGATAAGACTCTGACCCCATCACCCTTTCCGTGAATGGAGGTTTTGTCTGTTTTATCAAAGCATCCACGGTGGTCGGAGCATTTGCACCAGTGTTGATAGCATATCCGGGCGTCCAAGGCTTTGAATTTCTATTTGGTCGATATACCACGGCGTTTGTGCAGTTGGGTATCCTGGCGAGGTGACCTTCCTCGCATGCGAGTCTTCTCGTTAGCTGTATCCTGAGTCTCACTGGAGCATCGGGACTCGGACATTTCGGGCCTTCCGTGTGAGGGGCGAGGGCTTGCAGACCAACGACGATGGCTCCTTGTAGAATGCCCTTGAATGGCACTTTGGTGATTCCGTGAATTATGGTCGCTCGACTGATGAGAATGGCGAGATTGATTCGCGTCTTCAGGGACTGGTGCGGTGGTAGGAGTAGGATTTTTTAAGGCAAGGTGTTGCACCCGTCGTGCATTGAGCTCGTTTATAATTCTGATATGTTCGGCAATGCCGTGAATCTCACAATGAATGCCTTCGAGAATTGGAACTTGACTAGTACCAAGCATTGAAGGTGCTCTGTTATCCAATGTACTATTGACATTTTGTCCAGGTAATAGGTGACTACGCAGGTTCATAAGGTTTAGAGAGCAATAGTTTCTACAGACGATGCCAAACTGTTGTGGTAGAAATTTAGTATGAGCAATCAACAATCAGAATTGCTTGGTGGCGACCTCAGTAACCTATGCAAGGAAGCAAATGTCACCAGACGGGGTGAGGCCGCTCAAAACTCATTCGGCTTGGAGATGAGATCAAGATGAATTTTCTAGACAAAGCACTACATAGAAATTACATAGAAATAGCTCAAGGAGTGAGACTGCAGTTACCCTTTTCTGAAGAGTGGTGAGCGACCTTTTATATATGGAGATTTCATAGTCGTGTGAGAAGATCACGGCATAATTATCGGACAACCAAGAAAGGAAGTCGTGGCCAAAGATAGCGGCACAATAGGTGGAGATCGCCATGTGGAGGTGGTTCTGTATCTATAAGTGGTTGTGTTGGAAATGGAGTCAACCGTATTCACCTCGGTAAGAAGATATTGGCGACATGAATTACCGATCATAATGCGCTTGGCTACTTAAGAGGCTAGGAGGAGAACACGGATGAGGTAAGACATCTTGGTAGGCTGAGTGGCGATCATGATAGACACTGACGATGTGACCTTACCTAAATAACGATATGACCGTCTTATGACTGTCTTATGATTAAGTATGTGGAGATATACCCCTCATCAACTTCAAAACCGGTTCAACCTACAACAATATGTCGCGATCTATAGCCGCCCACGGCTTATGTGGCAGATCCAAAGTCTACAATAACATTACAGATCCAACCGCCGCGATCGAATCCAACCGCGAACATGCCGAAAGGCTGTCCAATACCAGGTTACCGTGCTATCTTTTCTCGTGGCCGAAATGATTCCCTCCCTCTCTCGTAAAAATTTGGATAAATTACACAAACTTTCTCTGAGATTTCTACACCAGCTTCCCTTGTTAAACCTTGTCGATTAACAATGGAGTGGGCCAATGCCATAATTACCTCTAACTTGTTTTACATATAAAATAATTCATAAATAGAAGATATATTTGTTAGCTATTTATTTATTTTTGCTTAGTAAACTTAGTTAATCCATAAATTGGCTATTTTTTGTGCAAATTTGAATAAGATTTTTACTTTTTAAATTTATCTTTTCAAGTAGAACTAAAAAAATATAAAATTTTGATTAAAAAAGCCATAAAACTCAAAAAAATA
>BRYF01000005.1:7392500-7395000 GCA_030159135.1 Actinidia polygama | reverse complement strand
GCTTAGTCCGCTTGGATCTTGAGACTGAGCCCTAGGCCCAAACATCATACGGCTGTGGTCTGAACCTAGGCTTTTACAAAATGGGTTTGCCCAAGCTTAGGCCGGTGGCCCGAATTTACAACCCTTTAGGGTTAGATCCAAGCTAGGCTCAAGTTCCCCTTCCATCGAGTTCCCCTCCCATCAAGCACGATTAGTACCTGAGCTTTATTTATTTTACTTATTTATTTATTTTGGTCATATTGGGCATGATCAAGTTGCATTCGCCTAAAAGTTGTTCGTATAACCTTAAGTTTGTACCATTTTTTATGATTACTTATATTTTCGAGAAATCAATTGGATAGGTTTTCATCTACTCCAAGATTATATTGATGCAGTCAAGATATTCCATCTTGGTTAATTTCAAAAACTAATGAAGTCAAACATGGTTATATATTCTAAAGCTCTTAAAACAATTTAAATTAATCTTCACTAATTTCCTATTCATCCATTTACAAGATTAAAAAGTATGTCTAATTGGATGCCTAGAGTTATTGGAGGGTCACCAGGTAAGTTAGCCAGGTTCAATACTAAATATTTTTTTTATTATGCAATTTTTGTATAAATACTTTAAGTATCCCTCTCAAGAAAATAAATAAGTGATAGTGTAATAATTAATGGTATGAAAAGGGACTCTTGTAACTGATAAAAGTGTTGAGGGTTATATTTATAAATTTATATAATAAAAACGATAAATCGAGTACATGTAGTGGAAAATAGAGTGCAAAGAATGGGAATGATAGTATAAGAAACCAATTAATTATCCAGCTTGGAATTAAGTTGGATTGCCAGGCATCTCTCAACAATCCCATGACAATCCATGATGTAATCCCAAGAATTTGATTGTTCTTCATGTGTGGTGCGAAAGGAGACCCCTCTCTCTCTCTCTCTCTCTCTCTCTCTCTCTCTCTCTCTCTCTCATACTGGGGCTTGGATAACTGTCCTTTGCTAATTTAAGGAGATTAAAGAGAAATGGTTGCATTGACAGGCACATGCCCATCTTTATTTATTTTAGGGTAAATTTCGCTGACCTTCATGAGATTTTTGACAAAATCAGACACCTCCATTATAGTTTTAAAAATTGCATTGATCTATCTTATTTTTAAAATTATTATCAATATTTCTCTTCTAAAGCTATTTTTATGCAAAAATGACAATTTTTTTCTTAGATTTAAAGCTTTCAATTTTTTTCTCAATACACCCATAAAATAAATAAATAATAATTTGTAAACTACGCCATTTTTACTTTTTATCAGTAAATAGTTTTTTTAAAAGAATTGATCTAAATATTTAAAAAGTATTCCTAATCAAAATATATTTGAAAAATAAAGTTTTGTTACCAATATTTTTTTTATTTTAAAAAATAATTTATGTATTTTACTTTTTAAGTGCTCCTAATCTAATCACACTTAAAAAATAAATTTTGTTATTAATTTTTTTAAAAAAGAAAAAATATTTATTTATTTAATGGGTGTATGAAAAAGAATTTAGAAGGTCTAAATCTAAGGGCAAACTTGTTATTTTTTTAAAAAAATAACTTCATAAGAGAATCTTGATAATAGTTTTAAAAATAAAGAAGATCAATGCAATTTTAACATGGAAAAAATGTGCATTTATCAGAAACCCTAGAAAAGATCAGTAAAATTTACTTTTTATTTTACTTTTATTTTAATAACAACATGATTTTGTGTCGGGAGTGTTATACTTTATCTCTCACAATTATGTAATAAATTAATTAAAAAAATAATTAATGTCAATTGTATGAATTGTGGAGAAGGCAATGAAATTAGGATGGTGTTAGTTTGAGGCACATTAAGCACTCGGGTTAGGTGGGATGGCAAAGACCTTGGGGCTTCAATCCCAAGTTTCAAGTTCGAATTTTTTTAGTAGTCAATCATTCGCGTATTAGTACAAAGGTTGGTAAGCGTGCCTTTCAAGTGTGGGCGAACTGTACCCAATGTTAAGAGAGTGTAGGTATAGTGTCATATAATGTACGAGTCTGCGACTTAACACCACATAAATTAAATGACTGACTATTTAGCACCCACCTCCAATGATCATCCTAGGATTTGAGGCACATTGCAAGGTGTTAACTAGGGGGCAATCTACAACTTTTGAATTTTATAGGGTCAGTGACGTATGGCAATATGGTTTTGATTTGGGGGCAAAGTTCCATTAATTCAATACATAAAGTAGTAGTCACCACAAAGACAGGTGTTATCTTTGGAAAACCTGATTTACTGTTTTTGGCTCGAAGTGCAAGAAAAATGTATAGGTGTCTGACTTTGTTACCAAGTCTCACATAATTAAACCTGGGTAATGCTATGGGTACACTCAATTTATACCCTAAATACATACCTAATGAGGTAAAATATTTGAATTGGCTGGGTGTGGGGTTCACTCAATCCTTTCAACCAATCAAATTGCTCTACCTCATCACGTGTGCATTTGAAGTGCAAGTTAA
>BRYF01000005.1:7367500-7377500 GCA_030159135.1 Actinidia polygama | reverse complement strand
TTAGATAGTAGTACTCCAAATCAGAAGATCATGATAAATTTTCAAGTGTCTCCTCTCTCTCAAAAGAACACTAGAAAATGATAGATGATCCTAACCAATTTCTAACTCTGCCGAATGAATTTCGAATGAATCAAGAATGCTGAATGGTGGTGGAATTTATAAAAGTCTTCACACCTCTTAGAAGATGTAGGGTGTTTTTCTAGAGGGTCAGTCCTCTTTGGAAAGACACCTACTAGGCCAAACAGCTACGCACATGTATCTTTTTTCACGTATTAAAGAAAAAATTTCAAAAATAAATCGTAATTTTCGCTCTGCTTAAATTCAAAACGGTGTGACCGTTTGCAAAAAGAAAGTTAATTCTGAGGAAAAAAGCGTAATTTCTTATTGTTTTTAAAATTAAAATAATTGAATAATTTTTTTTAAAAAAAATAATATAAGCCCAAGCGTGGCCCGCACAGCTGCGGCGCAGCCGCCGTGGGTCAGAACCATAAACTAATGAATCAAGCTCACTTTATACATAACTCCTCCTATTTAGAAACTTGAGGTGCCCAAGGGCTAAATTTTAAGAGTCCATACTTGAGCTTTATATGCTCAATAACTTTCTTTCATTTCTTCAATGTGGGACAAACTTATCTATCTATATTTTTTTTCTTTTGTGTTGAAGCTTATTTGAAAAATAATTTCTCATTCAAATCAACTTGTTTTTGACAAATGAATACACTAAATTCATCTACTCATTTAGGAGAACATGAATCAATCACTGTTCATCTAATTTAATGTATAGAACTTAATAAAATTTAGTCCCAAATTATGTTCACAGCACATTGTCAAAAATCAACTTCTAACAAGTATATGTATTATTTATTGACTGGTGTAAAGCATTGCACTAAGAGTACC
Source organism: Actinidia polygama (assembly GCA_030159135.1). Classification (NCBI taxonomy): domain Eukaryota; kingdom Viridiplantae; phylum Streptophyta; class Magnoliopsida; order Ericales; family Actinidiaceae; genus Actinidia; species Actinidia polygama. The sequence goes on along the minus strand of BRYF01000005.1, from coordinate 7,376,603 downwards.
AAATAACCTCTCGTAGAGTCTCGTAGAGATACAGATAAATTAATACTATGGTCTGAAAATAATGCACTACAAAATTTCATAAAATTTGGTGGTAGTTTGGTTCCTAAATTTAATTCTCCAACTTTTGACATTTTTTTAACTCGTTTCGATGTCTTGTTAATTTTAAGATTTTTTTCGCAAGTGGAGTAAGATTACAAATAAAATTTTATCATCTATTAATACCAAAATCTGGCTGACTGAAGGTTGTGTTGGTAAAAATTATTGTAATAAAAAACTGAGGCGAGCAACCAATAGTAAATATTGCTCTTTTTACCTCGGTATCAACTCGTGCAACCTACGTAGAACCAAACAAAGGTTACCGACCGGGGTGAAGCCGCTCAAAATTCCTCCGGCGTGCGAATTTGACCAAGGCGAGCACAATAAAGGCAATGTAAAGATAGAGCCATAGATGCATATATCTAAAGGGTAAATCATTGTACCTTAATAAGTAGGGGAGCGACCTTTATATAGGTGTAGGATGGAGATCCGTGTGAGGATATTCAGGCGAGATCTTCAGAGAGCTATGTTTGGGAAGTATATCCATGAGATACCAGAGTGATAACAGGAGACTACAATTTGGAGAGTAACCCGCAATCAAAGGAGCCGTGATGGAATATGAGCTTTGTGGAGATAGCATGGAGTTCCCTTGTTGGGTGAAATTCTTGTGGAGGCGGGCTCTGATTAGGAGGAGGAGCGGCAAATGAGGGCTCTCGAGTAGGAGGAGTCCTCATGAAGATGGTCTCTGGTCTGGCGACGTAGATGACCTCCCCCAACAGCGAGCTGGAGAAAGGCTCGTACATATATCGGTGAGGTGATCGATTGACGATGATGCGATGGGTGACCAAGAATATATTGGTGCTGTGGCGACGTGAACCTCCAGGCGATGTGCCTGACTTAGAATATTAGGAGGCGAATATTTTTCCCATATCAGTAGCCCCCTACTCGAAGTACTGAGATGAAACATTCGGGATCTTCGAGTAACCAATGAGGTGATCGCCTCCTGACAACATGGGCGTGTAATTATGGTGTGCCTTCACGGTTGAACACGTGGATGAGGGTATTTAATTCCGCAATGACATTCCTGGAGGCGCATTAATGATGTTCCTGGCCGGAGTGACGGCGCACATGGTTTTGAAAACTAGACCGAATCGGGCGGTTCGACTGGTCGAAGAAACGGTCCAGTTACCCACTAAAACCCGTTTTGGTCAAAACCTGGTCAAACCCGGTCAAACCCGCGGTTGAACCAGTTATTGAACCGGTCAGTGACCTGGATTGAATCGTCCGATTGAGAGGTTTTTGGCTTTTTTTGAATTTAATCACACTTTAGACCCTCACAATTTCAAGTATAACTCACTTGACTCAGAATATTTAAGTTATTGCAATTAACTCCCCAATTATTTTTATTTTTATCTATTATAAATAATTTATGACGTCACGGTTCAATAACGGTTGACCCGACGGTTGAACCAGTGACTTGTGACCCGATGCTTTTTTTGGTTCAACCCGGGTTCTGATTTTTAAAACATTAACGACGCACTAATGATGACTTTGGTGGGAAAGGCGACGCACTAATGATGACTTTGGCAGGAAGGGTAGTAATGAGCTTGAAATCCAAAATGTCACGCGATCTTAGACGTAGGAGCAAATGGATCTCAACCCTTGATATTTCCTATAAATAGGCCCCTCATTCTCATTTGTACTTTTTTGTTTGCGCTATCGAATTGCTACTCTCATCGCAATTTTCAACTCGCCTTTGTTTGTGGTTGCCTCTTCTCCCTCAACTCAGTAAGTGTTAACCAATTTACTATAGTTTTTACTTGTGCTCATAGTATATGTCTAGTAGAACCGACATAGGAGACTCAGAAAATTCTCTACCCTCTTGGATATATGACCATGTAGGTGAGAAATCCTTTATGATGGACGAGGTCAATATGAGTTCCTCCTCGCCCAGGAGGGATTTTTCTAGTTCGGAGGGTAGTCCCCCAGAGGTCTCTCTCCCCTCGCTCGAAAAAGAGAACATCATGACCTTAGACGACTTAGATCGCCTTAGGGGGCCTGCTTTATCCCGCCATGTGTCCAAATAAGACTTCCTGAGGTGGGCGAAACAATTAGTTATGCTCGCCCAAGCGAGGTGGCCTTTTACGAGGCCGCCTTTCACGCTTCCCCATTCATCCCACAATTAGGATGATTTGCACTTCTATAGCATTTTCCCTGCTCAGCTAATTCCTAACGCATGGTGAAGCGTCGTCTATGCGATAGTGCTTTGGCGAGCTCACAAGTATTCCCTCTCCCTCACTGAGTTCAGGAATCTATTCAGCTTGAACAAGAATCCGAAGCTAGATCAAGGATGGCTATATTTCAAGGCAAGGCTGAAGAAGGCCATGCTTGGTGGATATCCAAGCAATGTTAAAGGATGGAAGGAAAGATTCTTCTTCATCTCGGGAGACGGCTGGGAGTTTCTTGAAAGAGCACCTAAGGAGGTCGGGGCCCCAATAGTCCCAAGATTATGGGGAACCCCAGGTATGTCTTAATGTTTACTGGCCATTCCTTTAATATTATCATTATTTCTTTTTATTAATCATCTGATGTGTTTTATAGGTAAACGCTGCAACGGGCTACCTCGACTATTTGAGGGCGAGCTGGAAAGATTAGGTGAAGTGTCGTCCTTCTTGAGTCCAAATCTTTTCATAGGAGTTTTGGCCTCCCCGAGCCCATGGTGTTCGGGAATGCTGGCGAGGATTGACCTACAAACGATGCACCCACCTCATCGGGCGACGCGGGTGAGTTCTGCCATTTCCGAGATGAACTACCCCGAGGTGGCCCCTCTTGAGACAACTCATTAGAGTATATAGGAACAATTAGGAGGACATATATGATTCTATCTCGCCTCCCCAATCACATCATGTTGTCGGTCTTGGGGGTAAGAGTCGGACCTACTTTATGTGCCTGGGAGCCAGTCAACTTGAGCTTAAGCTCGGGAGCTATGTCAGAATCATGGCTCCCTTCTAAGCTCAAATTTGATGGTATAATCTTTATTTTTTCAATACTCCATCTCTTTTTTTTTGATTTGATGTCGGTGCTGGTTTTGCAGGAATGTCGAAAAGAATCAGTCTTAAAAATCTCGATGAGAAGGTGGAAAAATTCAAGGGTGATAGCTCGGTAGCGGGGAGCGTGGGTGGCAATGGAGGCGGAGGGTGGCAGTGTTGGAGGCCAATAAGTAAGGTTGGCGTAGAGACTTTAGGGTTTTTGGGCATTACAGAAGGAAATTTCTAGAAGGGACAAATTAGTAGTAATAAAATTGGTGTAATTAGATGCATTGCGTGTTGCACTAGAAGCGCTCGTAGACACTACACCAGAATCATTGATCCTCAAGAAGAGCTAACTGTGAGGTACATCACCAAAAGAACCACATTGCCATATAGTCATTATGATCCTGGTCGCCCATCACGTCATCGCCAGATGCTGCTCACCTCGCTAATATACCGCGGGCATATTATTTGATTTCCAACTCGCCAGTAAGCGAGGACACCTACTTCGCCAGGTCAGAGACCATCTCCTTGAGAGCTCATACTCCACGAGGACTCCGCCTCCATGAGGCTCCATCTCCATCACGTCGCCTATAATTACTGTATGTTCTCTAAATGGCAACTTTCTATTTTATCTCTGATATCTTTGGGATATACTTCCATATTTATCCTTCCGAGGATCTCGCTGTGATCCACTCACACGGCCCATTATCCACCGCCTATATAAAGGCCGCTCTCCCAATCATAATGAACGGCCTCACCCTGGCCAATAACGTTTGTTCATTGCTACGCATATCGCTCGTCTTGTTGTCGAGGTCTAATCCCGAGACAAAGGAGCAATTTTGACTGTTGGTTGATTGTCCCAGTTTTCTACCACAACAAAAATAATTCATCAAACACAGATTTTCAAAAAATAATTTTCATTAATCACATCAACATTTAGTAAATTGAATTTACATAAAATAAATTGAATTTACAGAAAGAAACTAAATAAAATGAGATACAAATAAATCTTATGCCGAGTCTTGCAATTGCAGTTTTCTTATGAAAGATTCGCCTCGTACCGAGGGTGTTGTATAGTTTTTTTAGTATTTTTCTCCTAAAATAAAACGATTAGGCCGCGTATGTCGGAACAACACCGAGGTAAGCCTTGACGAACCTGACTTATGTCTGTCTGTCTCTCAAAAAAATGAAAATGAAGAAGTATAAAACTTTATGGCATGTCTTCCAAAAGAAGAAGATGAATATATACATATAGACTCAAAATGATTCATGAATTGGTTGGAAATAATCGAGCAATTGAATAGTGCTATAAACTCCAATTCATGAGAGTTATAACGGTTGCCCTTTGGGTTTCTAAGTTCAGGTTCGACGAATTCAAAAATAACTGTTCGATTGCCTTAGGAGATCCTTCGAACGTCTCACTTCATTCACACCGAAATTTCCAATAAGTTGATCCTCTATAACATGCAAGAAAAAGATTAAGAAATAGTGGTGTGGTATCATAAAATACCCTCCGACATTTAAGTTAGTTTCTACTAAGAAACATGTAAATTTGTAAAATTCAGTGCTAATTGCTTACGGGTGGAGAGTTCACTGGTTTGCTTTTAGAATGGTCTGGGGTTGTAACTAATGGTGATGTTATTTGGTCCGTGCATATGTTTTATTAATACCTTTGTCTAGCGATCCTATATACTAGGATCGGTCAAGGAAGTTGGGGTCGGAAGGTGTGATTGGGACCGAATGGCGGGTGGGGACCAAGTGGTGAGAACGAGATCGGGTGGTAAGGTCAGATGTCCTCATCCAACATCCCCTATTCTCAAGTCATTATGGTTCTTGTTCTGATGAGAATTATCCTTCAATGTCCGTATATATTTTGGCGGTTACACGAATTCTTACCATAATTATAACTTGTTGCCGTAATGCCTCCATATGCGCCAATTGTCCTTATCTGCACGGCTGTCCACACGCATATATATGCACGTAGCGCGTGCACAAAGAGAGGCGAACAATGTTAATTGATGTGAGTGTCTTGTTATTCTATTTTTGCAAATACCACTGGGGGACAATTTGAGGCCTTGCGTATAGATGCACCCCTTGTGAAGAGGTATTTCTAAGATCCAGCCCATTTATTCATACATATTATCGGGTAGTGAATTATGGCTGTGGAGGCTAGCGTCCCAATTGCTTCAACACTCCCATCACCAGGATTGGATTGATTATTTTAGATCCATTTTGATGATAAAAGCCTTTTAAATTGTAGATATCATAGAAAATTTTAATATTGTAAAAAATTATGTTAATCGGATATAATTTAATATTTGATCGATATCAATTTATATCAAGATAAATAGGTATAATTATGTGTGTCGCACCTATTTATTAAGTTATAAAATAGTACTGAACCGATACCCAATTGTATGTGATTAACGTGATTTTTTACGGTATTGATTTTCACAACATAATCTATAATGTGAACGATTCGGATTATCAAAATTGACTCAAAATAGAGTCCAAATATTGCTTGACTAGACGGGAGACAATCCAGTCCCCACGCATCACCTCTTTGTAGAAGTGCTCTTACCCACAAAGACAAATTTAGCATTAGGAAGACATGACTAGTTCACATAAGGAAGGAAGGGCGCGAGTAAGGGGAACGGAGGAGACGTCTGGCAAAGTGAGGGACAACGTAGATAGAAAGGGGGGCGTGGAAGGTTGGTGGTAATCAGGGCAGAGTTAGAATTTTAGTTTAGAATGGACGCATTAAAGTAATTTATCCAAACTCAATATAAAATAAACATTTACTTTGATTCGCGAATTATTATGAGAAATATTATCTTTTGTAAATATTTTGAAAATAAAAATACAGACATGTAATAATTAATAATTAATAATTTTCTTACCTCGGAAGATAATAAAAATAAAAATATTAAAATAAACAAGTTAATATAGAAAAAGAGAGAGGGTGTGGAAGGAAATTAACGAGGATAGAAGCAAACCCAATAATTTAAGGATGCAATATTTTGGGTTCCATTGAAAGAAAGCAAAGTAGAAAAATATAAAAAAAAAATTAAAGTGACAAATCAAACAAGTTAAACTACTAAATTACTGTGTAATTGTTAAGAAGTTGAGGGGTCCCCCTCCTGAGCCTTTAGGTGGCTCTGCCACTGTTGGTAGGGATGAGAGGTGGTTGCTCTATAAGGGAAAAGAAATAAGGCCCGGTAGCGGGGGAAAGGGAATGGAGGAGGCGGTGCCGTTGGCAGTGAACGGGAGGGCAAGGGTGGGGTGTTTGTTCTTGGCCACTGGTAATTAAAGATGTTTGGGGGGGGGGGGGGGGTTGATCCACGTGATCCATTGAATTGTGCGTTGAAACCTATTCACGTTCAAGGTTTAAAGTGCAACTTCCGATCATGAAGGGGGGACAAAGTAGAACTTTTAGAAGCATTCAGGGTACCAAGTCCCGTTTTTCCTAAACTGATAAATTCAAAGGTTTGAATATAATTTTTCAGCAAGGCACACATCACGGAGAAGTTAGCTGAGCTATGCCGAGCTGGAACTTTCCTCGCTCTCGTGCAGTGGCGGGGGCGGGGTAGGGTGTTATGAACAAGATAACTCCCTGGAACTCCGATCAAACAGAGATTAAGTCTCTAAATTCGAGTCTAGAGATAACTCCTATCAACAAAAAGAATTTTGAAATTTCATATATCTTACATAGTGGTATTTATACATTGAATGAGAATCAAGAGACTTCTAGACAAGCGTAACTACTTTTCCCTCCTTTACAGTAACTGATTATTTTTTGGAACTGCTGCTAACAAATTCTTTAATCTGCTCAAAGAAATTTACAGTCACTAACAGTCTATCAGTTAGTTAGGTAACTAACTGTTAACAACTAATTCTATACCATGTAGTCTAACATCCAGCTTGGCCTTTTCTTGATTCTCTTTATTTCACCCATTCTAGTGTTGGTTGTAACCTTTTTTGCAATATCAGCTTCTCCTTCTGTAATTGTAGCAGCATCTTCCTCAATATCATACTCTATAACATAGGGTGGGGTGAGGTGTTATTGGTTTTTAAGTTGAAATAAAAAACCAATACATCTTTTAAAGTGGATTAACTAACGGCTATATATTCATTTTTCAGAAGTTATTTTTGAAAATAATATTGTTTTTATTTGAACGAAAATAATTTCTCTTTTTACTTGGATAAAACCTCATAGAACAAGGTTTTTTTGGGGGAACTTTCCAGCCACTCCATTCTCGTGAGACCAAATCTCATCACTAAATCTTTTTACCAAACTACCCTAAATGTCCTTACATAACACACCCTCTCTAAACGCGCGGAATCGCCTAGCTCCTTTACCCCCCTCTCTCTATAAAAGTTGTTGTGCACTATGGACCTCTCTCTCTAAAAGTTATGAACTATTGACCATTGTTGGACACCTCATAGGATTAGGCCCAATATAGCATTCGTTTGGGTTAGCTCAGCGAGTTTTCACCTAGTTAAAATTAACTCCAGAAGAAGAGATGATCCAATCCGATGTAACTATGTCGCCACGTTGTTCATGAGAGCCATATCTCCAATCTGGAAAGGTCACATCGTCAATGTTCCTTGTGATTGCCATTCTGCATGACAAACTGTCTTACGTTGCCTCTTTCTGGCCTCTCATGTCGCCAGTTCATGCTAGTCGGTAGTTTTTCGCCAATACCTCAAGACCGAGATGAACGTGATTGACTCCCTCTTTACCATTGTCTCTTATGGTTGCTGTGAGGGGACAAATTACACAATGACGTGATCTGGACTGCTAAGGCAGAGACCCCCGATGGGCTAACTCTATAAAGCAAGCTCGGTGGTCCCTCGCGTCGGAGTTCGGTACAAAGCCTTGTATACTCCTTGCTACTGAGGAGATCTCCGCCGAGTTATCCCTACAGAGCAAGCTCGGGGAACCTCCGTGCCAGAGCTCGGAATAGTCATTATCGAAGACAACTACCATCCGAGCTAAGGCCGTCGTTACCTCTAGGCTGTTGTTGTTCAGCAAGCTCAGAGTAATAACCACGTTGGAGCTCGGACATAGCTCAACGGCTGGCGGCAATTTCGATAGATGTAAGGAGACAAATGATGACTTGCACGTCAGAGTTCCTCTTGACAGCCCCCAAGCTAGGATGGAGACGTCGGTAGTTGATGATGAGCTACTAGCCAAACCCTAGGGGCCAGGCTGGGTTAGCCGCCTATTCACTAACACAGCAGTCGACGCGTATGAGTACGCGCCGAGCAGTAGTCTATCGAATGACGAGACAGCTGGCGCATCGAGGCTAAGCTAAGGGCAATAAAAAGAGAACTCTTATTCTCACAAAGATACGTGCAACCTTGCTATTGATATATACACACATTTTCTCTCTCTACATATATTGCTTCCTAACGTCTAACTTGACCGTCGGAGGGCCATTTCCTGGAAATAGCTTCAGCATCCAGTGTCACTATTTCGATGACTGCAGATAGGGCATTGCCGGTTGGACGGGCGAAGGGTTGAAGCTAGTTACATAGTCGTAGAACCGCCACGGGTGTCAATCCTCGATTTCCTTCCTCTCTTCCTTCGAACATGCAACCTCATAATTGGTGCCGTTTGTAGGAAATCAATTATAGACATTCGCAAAGCCTGTGCTGATGCTATCGCAAAACAACAATCGTTCTGACAGTCATGAAGCTCGTAGGGAGACCCCCATGCACCCAAAATTCTTGGGCGCAAAGGGGGTAAACTACTAGAGGACGCATAAAGGGCAGGAAGGGCCACTTTTGGGTAGAATCTAGGTTTGTTACTCACTAGAGGAACAAACAGTCGGGATATAACCATCGAGCACCTATAGAGGCAGCTAGCCGAACTGACACAAATTATGGTTGACAACAAGTTGCTGAGGCCAGCCGAAGTTGCAATGCCAGGGCAAACTGAAGGTCGAATCAAAAAACCGACCCAACCTCCTCTGGAAGATCAGGACAAAAAGCAACATAAATCTCATTTGAGTCTGGACAATCTAACGGTG
>BRYF01000005.1:7350000-7362500 GCA_030159135.1 Actinidia polygama | reverse complement strand
GACGTGATTCTCCAAAGTATACTTGGCCAAAAAACTTTAGAAAGGGGTGAGTTAGCCGAGCTCCATGCAGGCTCCGAACTCTGTCCCCAAAATTTGGTTAGAATATGTATTTCCAGAGAATCTAAACACCAAACAAAAAGCCTCATGCAACCGAGCATAAAGGCAAATCAAGTTTTGTTACAGAGAAGCAAGTCTTTATAAGAGCCAACAAAAACAAAAAAGGACTCTTAGAGCTCGAGGGGGGTCTTCAGCCACGTCTTCCCCAGCCTCATCCCTGTTCCATTCCACAGATTCCTCCACGCCGCTCTCCCGGCTTCCTTAGTGAGTTTGGCAGCTTCATTGACTAAAGGCATGACAACATCATCAGCATCCTCACCCTTCTTAGGTCGGTTCACGTACTCCAACTTGTCAAAGCTAGGCAAGATCAGGGGCGAATAAGGCGCAAGAGACTCAGGGAACTCGGGAGCAGGAGCAAGAGCAAGAGCAACCTTGGCACACATTGGATTGCCTTTGAGGATTTCAAGCTCGGTCGGACAGGCAGTCCACCCCTCAATGAAGGCCTCAGAACAAATCTCGGCGACCTGCCTGCTATAGTTATCCCTTGCTCGGCTAACCCCTTTGTTAAAGACTCGCTCATAAACGGGGCCACAAGCCACTGCTTAAAGCTTGGCAAGAACAGCCTCATGGAGTGTGAGCAAGATCGTCTGGATGCTCAGAATTCGAGCTCGAGATAGAGATGGGCAGTGTTGGTTCAACTGTAGGAATCACCCTGTCGTAGTTTCTATTCAGCACGAGCTTGTTGAAGTCCTCCTCCTTTTCCTCTTTGGTGCCAAGGGAATCTAATGAGTTGTAGCTCGACAAGCTTGAAGTGATGCCCTCTAATTGACCTTGGACTAAGACAACAGGCCAATGCGCGTAAAGCTCGTCTCCGGACCTTTTCAAATTGAAGGTGTCACGCCACAGAGCTCGGCCTTCAATGTGCAGGAATGGCAGACTGACCCTACCGACTTCCCTAGTCCTACGTGGATATGTATGCCGATAGATCCGCTCCTACGCAAAGAGAGCGATTATGTCCCCGGATTCTTGCATGTTATTAGCAGATCGGATGGCATCCCTACACTCTTCAGAGCGGAGTTTGAACCTGAAGTTGAAAAAATCTGCACAAGCAACAAAAACAAATATCAACATCGGCTTAAAAAAAATTGTCGCGCCCCGAAAACCATACCATGGGTGCTAAGTCAACAAGTCAAAGAATAATAAATAAATAAATAAAATAGTCCTACGTGGACACCGTTGAAAAGTCAAAGGTAATGGAGTTGACTAGTCAAGGTCAAGGAAATAAAAGTTCAAACTATATATTATCAATTTAGAGAAGGGACTAAATACTTGCCCAAAATAACATTAATATTAAAATAAATCCATTCATATGTTTAAAACAAAAGGGGCTAACACGTGCCCAACAACAGATACATATAACAAATGTAGTCCAATCACATTCCAAGAATTCAAATTTCCAAAAGAGATTACATGCTCTCACTTTAAATAACACAAGACAGCTGATGAAATTAAATTCAATCGAAAATCTTTAAAAATAATCCAACACGGTCTAGTCAAGCTGGACCTTTGCCCTTCTCCTTTTTACCTGAAAGTTGTTTTGTTTTGTTTGTTAAGCACGACGACTTAGTAGAATAATATTGTAAAAACGTCATACCATCTTTAAAATCATGAAAATGAAATGAGGTGCAATGATAATGCCACCAAGGCAATGTAACTAGCCATACGGCTTAAATGTAACCGGGCCAACCCCAATGCACACACACTCTCCACCGGAATATGGGCCACCCACACAAGGAGCGTAGATAAAATAAATCCCCGGGAGCTAACCGAGTAAGATTTGAGTGAATATTTATTAGGGAGCCATCTGCCCTTTTCCTCACAACCACACCCACATTCGGAATTTTCACCCTTGGGGAGTACCTTCCATCATTGTATCCCACCCAATGCCATGCAAAAGCCGACAAGACCACAATGATACTATGATATGGATATGCTCAATGCCATAATCGATAATCCAATGCTCAAAGTATAATATATATATATATATATATATATATACATATAGATATATATCAAATGAATAATAAATAATTAAAGTTCACAATATCTAAACATTTTATTTTTAACAAAATTAGATAATTAACGAATAAAATAAAATAAAAATCTCTAACGTTCTAACAGGTCAAGCACGGCATATATTTTAATCAAATAACTAACACAAAATTAATTTAATCACATAAATACGTAATTTCATCATTTTAAAATAAATCTGAAAATATTATATCGTATATGTATTTTCGAATTTTTTTCATAACAGTAATGGTATTTTACTCATAACTTTTTCATATGATATCCGAATTACAAATTTTTAATTTCGTTAGAAAGGTATTAAGATGATCTACAACTTTTTTTTAGAACTCTCTTTTAAATTCGGACTCTAAATAACCCCAAACTGATCTATAAAATAAATTTCAAAACTTAGAATTTTATACAAATATTGTATTTTCAGATTTTTTTCATAACAGTAACGGTATTTTACTCATAACTTTTTCATATGATATCCGAATTACAAATTTTAAGTTTCGTTAGAAAGGTATTAAGATGATCTACAACTTTTGTTTAGAACTCTCTTTTAAATTCGGACTCTAAATAACCCCAAACTGACTTATAAAATGAATTTCAAAACTTAGAATTTTATACAAATATTGTATTTTCAGATTTTTTTCATAACAGTAACGGTATTTTACTCATAACTTTTTCATATGATATCCGAATTACAAATTTTAAGTTTCGTTAGAAAGGTATTAAGATGATCTACAACTTTTGTTTAGAACTCTCTTTTAAATTCGGACTCTAAATAACCCCAAACTGACTTATAAAATGAATTTCAAAACTTAGAATTTTATACAAATATTTCATAAAAGCAAATCTGAATAATTTATATGTTTCCACATTAACCAAATATTCAAATAATGCTGTAATAATAACTAATCACATCTCAAAATCATAATCATAAAAATGATGGGGCGATACTACAATATCAAACTACCTCTTGAAGCGTAACGAAAAATCAGAAAACGGTGGTCCAAACGGAGTCCTGACGGAATTCCAATCGGTTGAAATCGAAGAACTCGAAGAGATGAACAACTTTCGTGTTTTGTCCGAAGGCCGGAGATCGCCGGAAAGTGGCCGGAAATGGCGTTCTTTGGCCGGAGTTCTTTGGTTTTCACGTCTCACAGAGAAGGAACAAAGAAGAAACGAAAATGAGGGAAAGGGAGAGCTCTTCCATTATTTGATGAATAAGAGAATAATGGAAAGAGAAAAGCAAAGAAAAAAAAAATTGAAAGTGGGAGACAAAAGTGGAAAGTGTTGGCTAAATTTAGGGAGAAAAGATGAAAGAAAAGTGGGAGAATGTGGGAGAATAGGTGTAGAGATTCGGCTAGAGGGGAAAGGGGAAATGTGTTGGAAATTCAATGGATTTGCTATGGTGTGGTACACACACAAACACTAGTTAAATCCTCACTATATGTTAAATCCCCACTATACCTCCATGGGTCCAACATAACTAGTAATGGGCTTGGCCCACCAATAATTCATAATCCAATCAAACAACAATATAATTAAATAGATATTTATGGCCCAAGTCCAAAAATAATTTAGCAAACATTACAAAAATTCACAAAGCATGAAGAGTACAGACCCAACAAAAGAGAAACTCATTTAGCGCAGAGTCTGTCATCCTCATCACGGAACTCCCAACCACCCGAAACCCAACAAACTCGTTAAGAAACAAGTCTTTGTCTGGGTTACCAGTGACCAACCTCATTTGGCGCTGGTTGGTATTCTTCAAGCGTAGATAATGATTACCCGTATAAGAAGGATTGCCAGGATTTGTCTTTGACGGAACTACAGTATAAACATATAGTAGATCCTCGGCACTGAAGGGTTTGTCCATCAGATGCATCAGTGTGTCCATCGCGAGTACGGTGCAAACAAAATTGATGGATATTGGCATAAAGGTGAGGCGACGGTGCGCCATTACCTCATTCAGCATCGGACAAATCAGAAATCAGAGCCCGACTTGGTAGATCAACCAAATGCGAACCGGGATTTGGTTCTCATTGCTCTCCGAGAGCACTAAACTTAACATAACAGGGCTGTTTATTGCTAATTGACAACTATCAGATCCTCCTCTTACCTCGGACCCACCTCGGCAACAGAAAGGTCTGGGGGACTACATCATTAGGCCTCTAGTCAAAAGAAACGGGTCAAGGGTGACCCAGTTCATAGAGACTCGAAATTCCAAAAATAGCAGACAGGGAAAATATCAAATCTAGATCCCGATACGATATACAAATTGTAGAAAGAAATAAAGGATTAGAAGCTTGTGAAAGTTAAGCTCAAAGGAGATCAGCATCGAAGAAGTCAAAGAACGGCCGTTGGAAACTGGAACGAAGGTCAGAAGGATTATCGGACGGTTGCAGCAGACAAAGGGACACTTTTTCTCTCTTTATGATGCTCTCGAAGATTTAAAACACAGTAATGCAAGACGGAAGGCAAAGAGACACCAAAGAAGGAAGATGAATAGGCGGGAAAAAGGCAGAATGCGTCATAGTGGGGTGTAAAATCAAGCGCTAATAACTGTTCCTTAAGACTTATAAGACGCGAACACATGGCAACCGCGCAGAAACGCGTCCACACCAAACGAGCCATAGGGGCGGGTGTCACGCCCTTGTCAAACAAGACCCGGTCACGTAAGCAAATAACTCAAAATAAAATAAAAAAAATCAGTGGAAATAATATTACATCTTGTCATAACATCAGAGTACAAATAAATCCCTCCCGTGGGACCATGCTCTCCATGACCTATGAAATACAAAACTATATTTATGATAGTACATGGATAATGCCCACACCGGGCCAAAAGAATATTACAATTCTTCAAAAATATCTATTCACAAGTTCATTAAACAAAATAAGCAAACGTCAACCATATGCCTCAAGATTCAGAGTAGATTTGTTACTTGAAATTTATTTACAGTAAAAGTAAATTACCTTGAAAAGATTTAATAATGGGCTTGATGCCTCAAGCCAAAGATCATGATACATATGTATATGATAAAAACATAATGCAATAAGTTATGCTTCTATTCATATCAAAATACCCCTTTTTGATTCATGATTTCTCAAACTTTTTGACTTTTTCTCAAAACTATTATCTAATCCTTCCAACTGACACACCTAGGCTAGTACATAAATTGGCCTCATTATGCCCAAGCATATGAGATAATATCCGGCCAACTTCTCGATTACTAATCGAGGGATTTGGCTTTCCCTTCCGCATGGTTTTTCGGTCTCTCACAATGAACTTATTCTAAGCCAACTTATTCCTGGTACACTAATGTACCAAATCCGGTACTACCTAGCGTGTCATTCCCCAAAACAAGTTCCAAGTTTCAGGCTCGTAGTTCCATTCTCAATTCCAAAATTTATTTCTTTTCAAACTTTCCTTTTCACAACCAAGTTCTATTATACATAGAGTTACAATTACTAATAATTTTAACACAACCAACATAAATGTGTAAGATACCAAAATCATCAATATAATTCATTATTGAATAAAGACAATTCAATGTAAATACTATCAATTATTTTCATAGGCATTTATGACAATAATAAGGCAATAAATGCGATATTAAAGCACAATATTTTAAAATAAATTTTTAAACATCTCTAACTCTCAATTTTCTCATAAAAAAAATTTTGATCATAAAAAAATCATGCTAGGATTTTTTACTCAATTAATGCCTCAATAGGCTAAGCCTAAGCTATAAACACAATCCCAAGATTAACCCCTAACAAATTAACCCATTTTACCTCAAATATATAGAAGAAAAGCTCCAAGAAATTGTTGAGAAGGGATATGGTTGAAAATCCAACTTGCTCCGATCTTGAATATTTTTGATTCGATGCGAAATCCTCTACGGGTAGATGATAATCTTCCAAAGAACTACTATCTATTTCTCATTCTAACTCACTTAGGAAAGAAAGAAATCAAGAAAAATAAAAAAAAAAGTGAGAATTGGGGGGGGGGGGCACGATCAAGGAAAAGAGGAGAGAAAGAAAAATAAAAAATAAAATAAAAGCTCCCTTAGGCTCTTAGGCCTTGTTTAGCCTCCACAATTAAATCAACTAGTTGTGGGTCAAAATGATTTGGCCCACTCTTTCTCACTCTACCCACTTGTAAGCCCACACAAGCCCAAAATAATTTCATTGAGCCCAATGTAAAATACACTTAGGCCCATTACCCCACATGTGACCTAATTAATTTTAAATGAGTCCAATTATACCAAAGTCCATAACGATATATATATATATATATATATATATATATATGATACATATGCGCTTCCTAATTATCAATATATTTTAAAAGAAAAATTTGGAACCTTACAGCGGGCGAGGGACCTAGATGCCTGTACCCAAACGTGCTCGCAGTCTAACCAAACTGGGACGCGTGGCTCCAACATTTATGACGGAATGACAGACCCAAATAGAAGGAAGACAGCTAGCAAGCATCGGATTGTATGCCAAGGAACAAGCTCAAAGAATGAACACGTCCATTTCACATAACCTTGACTAGCATCGACCCAGCTCATGCAAACTGAGAGACAATTATAAGGGGACAAATTACACAATGACATGATTTGGACTTGCTCGGGCACAGACCCCAACGGGCTAACGCTATAAAGCAAGCTCAGTGGTCCCCTGCATTGGAGCTTTGTGCAGACCCTTGTACACTCCTTGCTAGGGCAGAGATCTCCACCGAGCTATCCCTATAGAGCAAGCTCGGGGAACCTCCATGCTGGAGCTCAAAATAGTCGTTACCGAAGACAACTGCCATCCAAGCTAATCCGAGCTAAGGCTTACCTCTAGGCTGTCACTATTCAACAAGCTTAGAGTAATAATCGTGCTGGAGCTTGGACGCGGGGCAACGATCGGCGACAATATGAGAGATGTTAGGAGACAAAGGGTGATTTGCACGTCAGAGTTTCTCTTGACAGCCTCCACGCTGGGATGCATATGCTGGCAGTTGATGATGAGCTACTAGCCAAACCCTAAGGGCATGACTGGGTTAGCCACCTACTCACTAACACAGCAGTCGGCGTGTATGAGTACGTGTCAAGCAGTCTGTCAAATGACATGACAGCTGGCACGTTGAGCCATGTGCTGAGCTAAAGGCAATAAAAGGAGAATTGTTGTTCTCTCTTTACATACATTGTTTCCGGCCGTCTAACTTGACCATCGAAGGGCTGTTTCCAAGAAATAACTCAGGCGGTTGGTCTCACTGTTTCGGTGACTTCAAATAGGGCATCGTTGGTTGGACGGATGAAAGGTTGAGCTACTTACGCAACCATAAAATTGTCGCAGGTGTCTATCCTTGATTTCCTTCCTCTCTTCCTTCAAACAAGCAACCCCACAGTTGCAACACTACATCCACATAGTAAACTCTACCCATTATGCCGTTATCCTTAACCATGACTTCCTTACTTAGTTGCACAATCTTTACGCCATGATCGCACATTTGTGAAATCTCCATCTATAACAGGCCGCTCACTATTCTTCAAACAAGGGTAGCTGCAATCTCAGTCATTGAGCTATTGCTATATAATTTCTTTATTGTGCTTTGTCGAGTAAATTTATGTCGATTTTATCGCCACACCGAAGGGGGTTTGAGCGGTCTCACCTCGGCCGGTAACGTTTGTCCCTCTGCGTAGGTGACCAATGTCGCTATCTTGAACAAATTGACTATTGGTTGCTCGCCCTAGATTTTTACCTCAATAGTTTGGCGCCGTTTGTGGGAATGATTATTCTCTAAACACTATGCACCTGTGTAGTCGCCTATTGCCTAGACAAAGTGCCAACAGTCCCTTGGATAATAGAGCACCTCCAATGACTGGTACTAGTCAAGCTCCAAATCTCGAAGGCATTCACCATGAAATGCACAACATTGTCGAACATATTAGGATTATAAATAAGCTGAATGCACGACTAGTGCAACACTTTGCCACGAATAATCCAGCTCCTACTACTATGCCAGTCCCCGAAGACTCAAACGAATCCTGCCATTCTCACCGATTGAGCGACCATAACTCACAGAATCACCAAAGCACCAGTCAAGGACGTTCTGCTCGGAGACATCATCGCCAATCCCTTAGTTCTCACTCCAGAGGTGGAAGATGGAGGAGAAGTCTTAAAATGTCTGAGTCACGATCCTCCAGCAATACTCAGGAGTCGGCTAGCGAGGAGACTCGCAAGTGGAGAAGATTATCTCACTTGGATGACTAGATGGACAGACATCGTGGTGTATTGATCGAGCATAAATTCAAATATTTGGATGCCTAGATAGACCCTATCAACACCGGTAGAAACGCTCTAGTCACCATGGATGCATTAATAAGACAAACAAAAACCCCATTCACGGAGAGGGTGATGAGGGTCACAGTCTCATCTAAATTTAAACTTCCACCCCAACTAGGGGTTTATGAAGGAAAGACAGATCCAATGGACCACTTGGATTCATACAAGAATCTGATCGGGAAATCCTAAAGAAGTCTTGGATAAGGTGATGTGCGAAGCCTTGTCGAGAACTCTGAAGGGGTCAGCAAGGTTGTGGTTTAAGAAATTACCACCAAGAACCATCAACTTGTTTGGCGACCTAAGCAGGCTTTTTATCGCCAATTTCATGAGTTGTAAGGGCATGCAAAAGAATGCCTTTCACCTATTCGCTGTCTACTAGAAAGATCGAGAAATCCTAAAGGATTACGTCACGCAATTTAATCAAGCTGGAAGTAAATGACCTCAGTGATGAAGTCATAATCATGGCGATGATGGAAGGGCTCCATCCTGGTCTGCTATTCGATTCTTTATCAAAGAATGTACCAGAAACCATGTCAGCACTCCAAGCTAAAGCTGATAAGTACATTTCCGCTGAAGAATTGGTTGACACCAAGTGAAGAAGGCGAGGGAAAGAAGACTAGAAGAGGAAGGAGTCAGATTTGCAAAGAATGGACTGTAGAGGCTACGCGAAACAAAGGAGGCCCGTGCGAGATGCTAGATGACAAATCAAATATTGACGCCCTCAGATTCCTCCTCACCGAATCCAGGTTACTACCATCTCTCACTGCCCCCATTGTCCAAGTACTTATGGAGATAAAAATGAGGAATTTGCAAAGTGGCCTGGGAAAATCAAGACCAATCCCCTAAGGAGAAACAAGAACAAATATTATAAGTTTCACAGGGATCATGGCCATAATATAGAAAACTATTTTTAGCTGAAGAAGCAGATAGCTGATCTAATCAAGAGGGGGTACTTGAGAATGTTTTTGGCTGATTGTTTGAGACCAACCACGCTTGAAAGAGGATATGTTGACAACAGACCTACCGATGGTGACATCCAAACCATCCATGGAGGTTTTGGATCAGGAGAATGTTTAACTTCATTTAGAAAGAGGCATGCTCGGGAAGCAAATGGGCGAGTAGAGGAAGAAGTCTACAACCTCTCTTCACCCATGATCTAAGTGAGCCCTCCTATCACTTTCACCAATTGCCAGACTACATTTATGTTCACATTCAACAGTAACAAATACATCGCCATGAAAGAGTATATGAGGAAAAACATTTTCATTCAAAAATTAATGTCGCCATTAAAAATGGAGAATGAAAGTATATGAAGACAATATATACATGAAGATACAAGGTGATTAGGATTGTCCGGGAAGAGTGAAATCTTGTGCAACAACTTTTTCTTCCTTCTCCTCCTCTTCATCTCCATCAACGAGATAGGGATCGATTGGTAGATCATTGATTTCGAAGTCGGGAAAGAGGAGATTAAGCTATTTCTTGCACTAGTCGAAACCCCCACCAAAGTATGAGGAAGCTTTGAACTCATCAACAAAGATTTGTCTCCTTATATTCTTCAGAGGCTTTGAACTCATCAACGACTAACTTTTTGGCGAGGTTTTCTCTCCTTTTTAGCTCGGCCACCTCTTTCTCAAGTTTCTCCATGGTGATGGCGGAGTCCTCCTTGTACTTTTTCAGTCCTGCCACCTTTTTCTCTAGAACGAGCAAGGCAACATCAGAACGCTCCTTGTCAACCTCAAGCTTAGCCACCCTACTCTCTAAATCTTTGGCCATCTACTAAGCTCATGTCATTTCATCTTTTATGGATGAGATAGTGACTTGTTGGATCACCGTCCCATCTCTCATCTCCCTAGCTCGATCAACTAAGGAGGAACCCATCACCATCGCCTGCAAAAGTAACAACCTTAATATAAAAATGATGAAGGAACTAAAGCCGATTAAAAAAAATAAAAAATAAAAATTTACCGACCTTACTAAACACGTGGTAGAATTGAGTGACCACCAAGAGCTACTCATCATCATCATCCAAGGAAACTTATCCACAATTCTCCAAGTGTGGAAAGTTTTACATGGGAACCGTTTGTTATGCGGGGATGGGAGCTTGCTTCAATTGTGGCCAACAAGGCCATATGATCAGGGACTATCTTAATTCTAATCGATCACATATTATGGTCGCTTCAACCCTGACACCATCCCCATCCATTAATAGACCTATTTCTACTGTTGGAAGGGGTCAACTTCAACAAGGGAAAGTATTCGCACTTTTACTTGGAGACTTACAAGCTTCCACATTTGTGGTCTTAGGTATACTCACCATCGATTCATATCTTGATAGATTCGGGTTCTACCCACTCCTTTGTCGCACCTTATTTTGCCACTGAATTGGCTACTCCTCCCTAACCTATAAACTTTACCTTACATGTTTTTACCCCGTTTAAGGACTCCATGATAGGTTCATGATTTTGCTCCTAGAAGTGAATTCTTTACCACAAGTGTGCGGGTCGCGAATTAGTAATAAACTCAAACTATAAGTATCGATCCTACGAGAAGCAGTGCCAAGATGAACACAAGAGAACTAAAACACTACGATTCAACCCTAACTCAATCCTAACTAATACTTCTAAAAGGAAAAATAAAAATTTGTATTTTAGTTTTGAATGATTAAAACTAAATCTAAATTATAAAAACAATTAAAATTGATTTAAACTGTATAATAAAAATGACTCAGAATCAATTGATCCAATTAATCGAGTTTCTCAGAATGGAGGCTTCGTATAACTCAAGTCCTTCGACTACGTCATGAGTCTCGAATTCGAAAGATTTAGCTTTTAAAATCAGTTGTTCTTACAATCTTTAACTTCTAAAATAAATTTAGTTGTTATAATCATGGTCTTGCATCATCGATTTGCGCAGCGCATATACTGAATCCAACTCACGCATAAACGTTATAAGGTAGCGTATATACTGAGTATGGCATTCACGCATAAGTGTTACCGAACATATTAGGATGCCCAAGTTTTTGAAAATATTTAGAACGAAGAAGAGGAAGAATAAAATCAATAAAATCTAACGGTGAAACCAAAATTACCTCCATTGTTCATCTTCGATCCCCAATCGATCTCCCCAATCGATCCCAAGTTTGAAAATTAGCCATGCATGACTATGGAAAACAAATAACTAAATATTGAAGACATTTTGATATATTAAATCTGATATGAACGACTAATATTGAAATATTTGAATTAATGGCCAAAAATATGTAATCGAACAAAACTGTAATTTAAATTGACGAAACTTGAATTCGATACAATAAAACTTGAATTTAATATAAAAGATTACAAGAATTATTATATAAAAAAACTATGCTATGAAACTCTGAATACCCTAAAAATAACGTGCTTTTTTTGTTAATAAAATAGAAGGAAGATATATATATATATATATAGACTATACAATTCGAGTTCTAGCGGAATTAGGGTTCTCCCCAGTTTTTTTCTTGGCGTTCGAACGCCAAACACAACGTTTGAACGGTGATTGTTCATATGCCTAGCGTTTGAACGTTGCGTTCGAATGTAAAGCCTATGATAGTTTTTCAATCCTCTGTGCGTTCGAATGCTGCACAGAGGCATTCGAACCCTAAGGCTTATGGCCATTTTTTAGCTCTCGAAATTGTCGATCGCTGCACAGAGGCGTTCGAACCCTAAATAATCCATTTTTCCTTTAGCGTTCAAACGCTAATTTCCATTTATAATTGGCATTCGAACGGTCAGTACAAATTCCTGAATTTTCTTTCTAGCATTTGAACGTTGGTTTTTTCATGCATTGGGCATTCGAACGATCAGTGTAATTTAAGCCTTCTTTTACTTTTTCTCCTCCTATTCTTAGTCCGTTTTGAAGCTTTTGTAGTCCATATCTCGCAATGTTTGTTAGACGTGAACTTGCATAAGTTTGTGAGATCTTTCCAATGGCGCATCTTTCATTTTATTCCAAACTACAAGTGAAAACTTTCACAATTCCCG
>BRYF01000005.1:7342500-7345000 GCA_030159135.1 Actinidia polygama | reverse complement strand
ATTTTATATGTTGCTTTTATATCATCTGTGTTGTCTAGATTTCTTAATACTAATCTATCAAAATAAGTCCAAAGAATAGAAGTTGTTTTACATGTTTTAGATGATGATCCCACTTCAATATTAGTTGGTTCATTACCTACTGACTCTTGTTGAATTTCTTCTATTAATTCATTTTCGTCATCAATGGCAAGTGAAAAATTTGTACTTGACATTTTAAAATTGAAATACAAATAAATAATGCAGATAATTAAACAATCAAGTAATAAATTAACTTAAACAATATCAAATATGTATGCAAAATAAAATAAATTCAATTGAAAGATAATACTTGAATCCTTCAATTATAATATGTAGAATTGTTGGATACTTCAAGTGACCAATACGATGAGTTGATGAGTTGATGATGAAAGTCCCAAATTTTTTATTGTAAAAGAGAAAATGTGAGAGATAGAGATATAGAGAGAGAAAGAGGATGCTGATAGAAATGAATATAGTCACTCCAAATTTGTAACAGATAAATAGTAACGTTCAAAATATCAATGGTCAAAAAAATTTGTGACCGTTATCTGAGAGACTGAGATTATTTAGAACAGATAAATAGTTTTGTGACCGTTGCCTGATGCTTTATAGCCTGATGACCTAAGTGATAGAATAGTCTACTAAGTCTAGTGATTGACATACACACTCTATAAGTCCATAGTGTCATCAGCCTTGCGGCCTTGTAAATGACAAAGTATAAATTATTTGCGTGTATACAAATACAAAGAAGAGGTGAGACTTGAGAGGCCACATGCCACATGGCCCACATACCTTGTAAAGTTATGTCATGACTTTGTTAAATACCTCTAGTCTCCACACAATGAATTAAATTTAAGTACGGAGTATTTATTTTAAATTGAGAAAATATTCTTTGTGCACTACTGCAAATTCTCAAAATATGTATGAATAGAACACAAAATCAAATCCAAATCTTTAGCCCAAATCCTACTTTCACCTAACATCCTAAAACCTCATTCTCAGAAGTCACCATCTTAAAATCAAAAAAAAAACGAAAAAAAACGAAAAAAGGAAAAGAGAGATGAGTAAGAAAGAGAGTCAGAGGCTTAGTGACATTGCCCTACTATAGAGGCAATAGCAAAAGTTTCCACGTTCAACTGGTGTGTGTACAATGCCCAATGACCACAAATAAGTGGATGACTTCTTCTCAGTTTTTACGGTTCCAACAATGAAGCGAATTATAGGCTTTATAGCTTCTTGGATAACAATCATTCCCTTATTTAAGCTTATAGTTAGCTTCACAAAAAAATTTATTCAAATTATCCAAAAAAAAATAATATTCATAGTTATTACCCAAAATTTTACTTAAAAAGTGAAGTTTGTATTTTAGATTCAAAGTCAGGAAAATACTACATAACATATCGCAAATGGATAGAGCCCGACCTTCTAAAGCCCTATAGTTCATTTAAACTTTCCTAAAAACCCATGGAAATTGCTTCAACTTGAACCATTTCTAGACCCAAGTTACTCTACTCAAAATTTGTATAATGAAAACAAAAATGATAAAAGAAAAGTACGGGCGTCACATTGGGCTTTGGGATGGGCCACAGGTCAGGCCTTCAAGGCGGGCCATGGGCCGGGCCTTCAAGGTGGGCCTTCGGGCTGGGCTTTAAAATTAGGCCCAGGCCCAGCCCATACTATCACGGGCTTGGGCTCTCTAGGCCATGGGTCGAGCCAAAGCCTGTTGGGCCGGGCCCTAGGCCCTGGGATTTTTGATAAGGCTTACCTTTAGCGGGATTATAGCTTCAAATCCGAAAGCTAGAGAGTAAGGAGTTTCATTCGTTGCTTTTTGCAGTGTGGTCCGACGGGCACATAAAACGTTTGGCAGTTCCTCGCTCCATTGGCCCTTGGTTTTTTTGAGCATCTTCTTGATCCCGTTCATGATTGTTTTGTTGGTGGCTCAATGTTGAGTTATAGGATTCGATCTTTTGGCAGCTTGTCATGTCGTATAAAGTTCACAATTGGGTCTATCCAACTCGGCCTCAATTAGGAGTTGACTAGATGGATTCTTGGGTCATTTTGAGGCTGGGCCCGGAATCAAATTGACTACAATAGTTTGCCTTGTCTTTTAAGCGATTTTCTAATAACCTTGTGATCCCCAATTGAATTCCCACTAACCTTGCTTTCCTCCCCTCTATTAGCAGACGTAAGGCAACCTTGCTCTTGACTCACAGTTCGGAGTGAGAATAACTACAAAATTAGTCAAGGCTTGTCCGCTTTAGTGAATAATTCCTAGGGAAAGGTCTTCTTCTAGGGTGTCATCCATTTTTTCATTACTCCGATCAAACCTGGGGTTTGGTTTGGCCTCAACTTCCTCTACTTCCTCCGCTCTAGTCTTTTCTTGATCCACAAACTCTTTCAAGTGCCCATCCCAAACGAATTGGTCAAAGAAGGTCATTAGAGCTCAACAATTTTTCATTTTGTGTTACTTCTCCTCGTGGTA
>BRYF01000005.1:7272500-7280000 GCA_030159135.1 Actinidia polygama | reverse complement strand
TGTGTCCCTGTAACATAACTTGTTGCATTTGATAAACATAACTACTAAGTAACGGATGAAGTGATGTCGAAGTTCAGTGTGCTTCGTTCCAGCATGAATACTAACTTCATGTCATGACAATGGTAGACTTAATGTGACAGTACATGGTTGCAGGGTCCAATAACTATTCTAAGCCATAGTAGTTCGTAGACATTTCTCTTACCAAAGTAGTATCATCAAAATATTGAATAATTTAAGATTTATTTCCACATTCAAGATCATTAAAACTTCAATTTGAATTGAGAAAAAACAAAAACAAATACAAAAGAAATAAATGAAAGACACAAAACAAAGATGTAAATGCTGCAACATCACTACATCAGTTTTAGTCAGTATATGAACTAACAAACTTTTCCTGAAAGACAAAGCAGCTCTCTATTTATAGGCTTCCACTCACATGAGTCCATCTGAGACTGACCCATGTAAGGTCCTCGCGACCTCAGCGGTAATTAAGTGACGTGCTCTCCTGAGAGGATGAAGTCTGTTAGACGGTCCACGTGGTGGGACCACCTGAACCGTTATAAAAAATCCCAAGAAATGCGGGCCTCTCTCTGATTAGATAGTCCAAGGCAATGCATCACAGTGCTGCTAACCACAATATACCGGGCCACGGTTAGTTTAGACCATGTTGCCTTACTTGGCAAATTTTCATCTTTACCTCCAGTCTACATGCTCTTAAATCGAGCTGTAAATACCACAGGATGGCCTTTCCAAGTCATTTCTCTTGGACTTGTCTAAACCAAGCTCAATCGGGGGTACTACGGTGATCATAACCCAGGAGCGTTGTGGTGTCCCCCAACGCTGGGGCTAATACCTACAGTATGTATGTGAAATACGTGATAAAAGAAAGGGTAAATATGACTTATATGTTAAAGAATGGAGACTTTTGTGGATGATGGATGCAACTCATGTTTTGTGGATGATGGAGAATAAAGCCATGAAACATGCAACTCATGTTTTGTGGATGATGGAGATAAAGCCATGAAACATGCAACTCATGTTTTGTGGAGATAAAGCCATGGAACATGCAATCCATGTTTTGTGAATAATGGAGACAAACCCCACCACTCACCTATCTTTATGAATTTTATTTGTGCCCTCCATTTGCTATAAAAAGCCATCAAATGGCAAAGGAAGGATATGTGAGGAAGCATCATCGAGAGAGTAAGAAAAAAATTGCAAGTGTGCAATTTGAGAGCAATTGTAGAGAGAGAAAATAATGTTGTGTTTGTGAGTCAAAAAATACGGAGTGAGTATTTTTTGAGTGTGGGTGATACACAGTGTGTGTTTGTGTGATACACAATTTGTAAACACAATATTTATTTAGTGAAAGTGGGTGTGAGCGGTGGACGTAGCCAAATTGGTGAACCATGTATATCCTCGTCTTGTGTCAATTTCTCTACATTCATTCTGTCCATTTAAATTGCATTTTATTTATTCTCTTGAGCCACTGAATCCCAAGGTCCTGAAAAAATCATTGGTGGAATTTAGCAACATCTAATTTCCTAACAATTGGTATCAGAGCATTTGGTTGGCGAACCGGCATTTACTAAAAATTACACCGCAAAGTAATTTTTTGTAATCATCCTTTTTTGTTCGAGTGGGAGCAATGGCGTCAGAGAAAGAGTCCAAAATTTCTTAGTTTGACGGCACAAATTTTGGCTTCTGGAAAATGCAAATAGAAGACAGCTTGTACCAGAAAAATCTTTATTTACCTTTGGGTGACAAACCAATGAAAATGAAAGATTCAGAGTGGGAGTTGCTGGACCGTAAAGCTCTCGGAACCATAAGGCTATCACTGTCAAAGTCAGTAGCCTACAACATTAAAAATGAGAAGACAACTGCGTCTCTCATGGCAGCCCTCTCCAGTATGTACGAACAGCCTTCTGCAGCAAATAAAATTCATCTAATAAAGAAGTTATTTACTATGACGATGTCAGAAGGAGCACAATTCAGAGAACATCTCAGCGTGTTCAAAGAAGTGACGGACCAGTTAGAGGCGGTGGACATGTCTTTCACTGATGAGATACGTGCCTGCTTAATTCTCGGACAGTTGCCTGAGAGTTGGAAAGGCACAGTTACTGCAATCAGCGGATCTGCAGGAAAGACAAAACTGAAGTTTGATGATGTAGTCAGCACAATTATGACTGAAGAAATTCGAAATCGGTCAAATGGTGCTTCCACCTCGACGTCAGCTTTAAACGTAGAAAGCAGAGGCAGAGATTCAAACAGGAGCGGAGGGCGCAACAGGTTCAAATCCAGAAATGGAAGGTCGCAATCTCGAAATCTCAAAAATTCCAACAATTCAAATCAGAACCAGAAGGTGATCGAATGTTGGAACTGTGGCAAGACCGGGCACTACAAAAATCAGTGTAGATCCCCGAAGAAAGAAAAAGAAGGAAAAACGGAAGCAAACATCGTAGCAGAAGAGACAGACGATGCACTGATATGCTCTTTGGAGAACAAGTCGGAGTCATGGGTGTTAGACTCCGGAGCCTCCTTCCATGCGACCTCCAACAAAGAACTCTTAATGAGTTATTCTCCAGGCAACCTTGGCAAGGTATACCTTGGTGATGATCAGCCTTGTGACGTGGTTGGCAAGGGCGATGTACAGATCAAGTTGAACGGATCTGTGTGGAAGCTAAGGGATGTGAGACACATTCCTGACTTAAGGAAAAATCTGATCTCAGTAGGTCAGTTAGCAACCGAAGGTTATGTCACAACCTTCAATGGCAATTCTTGGAAAGTTTCCAGAGGTGCAATGACAGTTGCTCGTGGCCAGAAGAGTGGTACACTCTATATGACAGTAAACACTTGTGGGTCAATTGCAGTTGCAGAAAGCAAGGACGATCCAAACCTATGGCACCAGAGACTTGGTCACATGAGTGACAAGGGGCTCAAGATCATGCACTCCAAGGGGAAACTACCAGACCTACAGTCAGTTGACACTGACTTATGTGAAAGCTGTATCTTTGGGAAGCAGAAGAGAGTTAGCTTCATAAAGAGAGGCAGACCGCCTAAGCAAGAAAAGCTTGAGCTAGTTCACACGGATGTTTGGGGCCCAGCTACTGTCTCATCCATTGGCGGGAAGTCATACTTTGTGACTTTCATTGACGACCATTCCAGGAAGGTGTGGGTTTATTTCTTGAGATACAAATCAGAAGTGTTCGAAGTATTCAAGAAGTGGAAAGTCATGGTGGAAAATGAGACAGGCCTAAAAATCAAGAAGTTGAGATCCGACAATGGTGGTGAATATGATGACACCGGGTTCAAGAAGTTCTGTTATGAAAATGGCATCAGACTAGAAAGGACTGTGCAAGGGACACCGCAACAGAATGGCGTAGCAGAACGAATGAACCGAACATTGACTGAGAGAGCCAAAAGCATGCGGATACATGCAGGATTGCCCAAGCAGTTCTGGGCAGAGGCAGTCAACACAGCAGCCTACTTGATCAACCGAGGACCATCAGTTCCACTAGAGCACAGAATACCAGATGAGGTTTGGAGCGAAAAAGAGGTAAAACTTTCACACTTGAAAGTTTTTGGTTGTGTATCATATGTGCATATTAGTGACAAGGCTAGGGGAAAGCTTGATCCTAAGTCACTAAAATGCACCTTCATCGGATATGGTGGAGATGAATTTGGGTACAAATTCTGGAATGACCAGACGAAGAAGGTGATCAGAAGTCGAGACGTGATATTCAATGAGAGGGTGATGTACAAAGACAGAGATGCACTACAGTCTAGTGGTGTAACACTGGGTGATCCCATGTACGTTGATCCAGATGATATCCCAGATAAAAGTATAGTGCAACAAGCTAATGAGAGTCCTCAATTAGAGGAACAGACACCCCAGAGTAGTACACAACAGATTGATCCACCACAGTCTCCATCTCCATCTCCTATACTAAGGCGATCTTCACGGCCTCTTGTACCAAACAGAAAGTACATGAATTATTTACTACTCACTGATGCTGGAGAACCTGAATGCTACGATGAAGCATGTCAGGTGGAGGATGCTAGCAAGTGGGAGTTTGCAATGAAAGAAGAGATGAAGTCCCTTATCTCTAACAAGACATGGGAGCTAGCTGAGTTACCCGTGGGAAAGAAAGCCTTACACAACAAATGGGTGTATCGAGTCAAGGAGGAATATGACGGTACCAAGAGGTACAAGGCAAGACTTGTAGCCAAAGGCTTCCAGCAGAAAGAAGGAATCGACTACATCGACATATTTTCACCGGTTGTGAAACTGACTACCATTCTGTCAGTTTTAAGCATTGTTGCAGCAGAAGACTTGCACCTTGAACAGTTAGATGTAAAAACTGCTTTCCTCCATGGTGATCTTGAGGAAGAGATATACATGCAGCAGCCGGAGGGTTTCTCAGAGAATGGAAATGAGAAGCTCGTGTGTAAATTGAAGAAGAGCTTGTATGGATTGAAAGAGGCTCCAAGGCAGTGGTATAAAAAATTTGACAGGTTTATGCAGACAAACAACTATTTCAGATGCAATGCAGACCATTGCTGCTACTTCAAAAGATTTGAGTCCAGCTACATTATTTTGCTACTTTATGTAGATGACATGTTAGTGGCAGGATCCGACATGGGCGAAATCAGAAAATTGAAGAAGCAACTATCGAGTGAGTTCGACATGAAGGACTTGGGCGCAGCAAAGCAGATTCTTGGGATGAGAATCAACAGAGACAAGCCAAATGGTACTTTGCAGTTATCTCAGGTGGAGTACATTGGGCGTGTTCTGAAAAGGTTCAGCATGAGTGATGCTAAGGCAGTTAGTACACCTTTGGTTAGTCACTTTCGACTATCCAAGGAACAGACACCCAAGATGGAGGAAGAAAGGAACTTCATGGCTAAGGTTCCATATGCCTCAGCCATTGGAAGTCTCATGTACGTCATGGTTTGCACAAGACCAGATATTGCTCATGCAGTGGGAGCTGTGAGCAGATTCATGACTAATCCTGGAAAGCAACACTGGGAAGCAGTCAAGCGGATACTAAGGTATCTACGAGGCACCACTGAAAAATGCTTATGTTTCAGAAAAGGAGAATTGAGACTACAAGGCTTTGTAGACTCGGACTTTGCTGGTGAGGTAGACAATAGGAGGAGTACTACCGGTTACATCTTCACGGTGGGTACTACAGCAATTATTTGGGTATCACAATTGCAAAAGATCGTTGCCTTATCTACTATAGAGGCAGAATACGTAGCAGTGACCGAGGCCAGCAAGGAGATGATCTGGTTACAGGGATTGTTAGCAGAATTGGGTCTAAAACAGATGAAGAATATTTTGCACAGTGACAGTCAGAGTGCTATACATCTGGCAAAGAATTCAGCATTTCATTCGAGGACCAAGCATATAGGACTTCGTTATCACTTCGTCAGATCTTTATTAGAAGATGGGGTGTTAATACTCGAGAAGATCCAGGGCAGTAAGAATCCAGTTGACATGTTAACCAAGATAGTTACTACAGAGAAACTGAAGTTGTGCTCAGCTTCAGTAGGTCTTCAAGGATAGAAGACAAGAGAGTCTCACACCCAGCTCACTGATAGATGCGATGGATGAGTTGCAGTTCAAAAGTCTCCAAGTGGGAGATTGTTAAAGAATTGAGACTTTTGTGGATGATGGATGCAACTCATGTTTTGTGGATGATGGAGAATAAAGCCATGAAACATGCAACTCATGTTTTGTGGATGATGGAGATAAAGCCATGAAACATGCAACTCATGTTTTGTGGAGATAAAGCCATGGAACATGCAATCCATGTTTTGTGAATAATGGAGACAAAATCCCACCACTCACCTATCTTTATGAATTTTATTTGTGCCCTCCATTTGCTATAAAAAGCCATCAAATGGCAAAGGAAGGATATGTGAGGAGGCATCATCGAGAGAGTAAGAAAAAAATTGCAAGTGTGCAATTTGAGAGCAATTGTAGAGAGAGAAAATAATGTTGTGTTTGTGAGTCAAAAAATACGGAGTGAGTATTTTTTGAGTGTGGGTGATACACAGTGTGTGTTTGTGTGATACACAATTTGTAAACACAATATTTATTTAGTGAAAGTGGGTGTGAGCGGTGGACGTAGCCAAATTGGTGAACCACGTATATTCTCGTCTTGTGTCAATTTCTCTACATTCATTCTGTCCATTTAAATTGCATTTTATTTATTCTCTTGAGCCACTGAATCCCAAGGTCCTGGAAAAATCATAGGTGGAATTTAGCAACATCTAATTTCCTAACATTATACCCCCTGAGGTTTGGCAATAGGATAGATTCCCCCTCCACATTTGAGAAATTACATTGCACCCCGTCAATCCTTATCAGATAACTGAGGTAAACAAAAGTTGCAAAATTACGGTGTTGTCCTTCCATAAAATTCAAAATTTATTTATTACCTTGGTTACACAAAAACTTTTTTAATCGAATTGGTTACACAAAAACTAATGAGAGAGAGAAAGAGCCAACCCATCCTCTACCACCGCAGAGTCTCATTCCGCCATGGCCAACGCGGCCAACCTTCCCATCGCTTACTTCTAACGGAACTCCTATTCTCCCACCGCACAACACCAACGTTGCTTGCTTCCACCCTCCGCCTCCATTGTAACTTGGGTGGCCGATCTGCATTTCTTGGCTCATGTGGATCTTGAAGTGGCCGGTCATTCTTGAAGCTCCCATGGAACTTGAGTTTGGAGACTGTAATTATAATTTTATAAACACAAGAAAAGGCAACATGATTTAATTTTAGGGTTGATTCAATGATTTGTTGAGGAATTTTACCATAGAAATAGAATTTAGCAGGTAAGGGGATTCAATTTTGGGGTTGATTCATTCAATTTGTTCAGGGATTTTATTGTGATTTTATTGTAGAAGGGGTGAATAAACATGGGAAGGGTTTTGATTGACGATTGGAGGTGGCTTTGTCTGGAGGAGTGGGATTTAGGTGACTAGAGATGTGTGTGTTGGGTTTGTTGAGAGACAAAGATGAATTGTGGCTGATGGGTGCGGTGATTATAGGATTGTGGAGGAGGCTGATTAATTGGAGCTTGTGATGATGGTTTGATTCGAGAGAGAAGGGGGGACGGGTTTGATTCAAGTGTAATGAAGGGGTTTCACTTTTCGGTCAAAAAAATAGTTTTTTGGAGAGAGAAAGGGAGTATGGGATTGATATAGATTGATATAGATTGATATGGATTGATATAGATCGCGTTGTACGGTGATGGGGCAGTCTACAACAATGAAATCCTACCACACTGTGGTCTGGTGAGGCTCTACCCCAAATGTTAAAGGAAATTTGATTCACTCAAGCGGATCTATCAAACTTCCTCCAAACCCTATCAGAGGTGTGTGAAATGGATATAGCTTATCTTGCCCAATCTTCATCTTGTCAAATGCCGAGACAAACAGAATGTCGGCAGAACTCCCATTGTCAATAAGTATCCTTTAAACGT
>BRYF01000005.1:7232500-7235000 GCA_030159135.1 Actinidia polygama | reverse complement strand
AATTTCCATTATAAATCATGTATTTTTATTTTAAGTTCAATACTCAAAATAATGTCTTAATAGACTTTATATAAGCTATTAACAACAAACCCAAAGTAAAAACCCAACAAACTAACCCCCTTTACCTCAATTTGAATTTTACGCCCTCTGATATGAAGATCTGGCTCCCATGATCATCATACTAAAATTTTGCCTTGATCCGACGTCATCTCACCGTTGATCTATGTCACTATTTTTCATGATCAAAGACTAACCACACTATATAATTTCTCTTATTTCTCTCTCTCTCTTTTCTTTCTTCCTCTCTTTTCTTTCTGACGTGCTTTCTCTCACTACCTCCTTCTGATTTTTTTCTCCCCTTCAGACTCTCCACTTCCCTTCTTATATATACATATATAATTATCTTTAATTATTATTATTATTTTATTATTCTTTTTCTTTTCTCTTTTCCTTCTTTCGGCGATCCTTCTTTCCGCCGAAAGGCAATTCAATTTGTCCCCCATTATACCTAAATTACACTCAGCCTCTTCAACTTAATTATCTTCTTCAATTTTATTCTAAAAGTTATGAATCTTTCAATTGAATCCCAAATTAAAAAAAACACTTAGGTCCACTAATTCACATGTGGCCTAATTAACTATACATGAATTCAATTATACTCAAATTCAAAATTATTCATATATAAAGAAAATTTTATTTTATTTTATTTTATTTTGAATCCTTACATAAGTCGAGGCCACCAACAAAATAATCATGAACGGGATCAAAAAGAGGCTTGAAAAAATCAAAGGCAAATGGATCGAGGAACTGCCAAATATTTTGTATGCCTATCGAACCATGTCGCGGAAAGCAAACAACGAAAGGCCTTACACTCTGGCTTTCGGATTCGAAGTTGTAATACCGTTATAGGTCAGTTTGCCCACTATACGGACTGAAGCATGCGACGTCAATCATAATGAGGTAGTTTTACCTCGGGACCTCGACCTCGCTGATGAATGAAGATAGAATGTACTAATACAAATGGCTAACTATCAGAAATAGTTGGCCAAAACATACAACCAGAAGGTTCAACACAGATAAATTTCAATTAGAGACCTCGTTTTGAGAAAAGTTGTTAGAAACACCAAGGACCCGACGGACGAAAAACTTGGCCCAAATTGGGAAGGATCCTACAAGATAGTTAAGCTCACCAGAAATGGCGCTTACTACCTCGAAGATCCCAAAGGCAAACAAGCTCCGAGACCTTGAAATTTCAACAACTTGAGAAAGTAATCATTGAAATGTAATTTTTCTAACCGAGCTGGAATTTATGTCAAATATACTTGTAAAAACTTTTTTACTTAAAGATTATGTTTTTCGTTCTTATCAAAACTAAATATTTTTCTTAACTCCACAAGAAACAACTTGTTTTGAAATGATCTATACTGGGAAAAAATTTCTTATTTGCTTAAGCCCGAGTTTAAGATGACTTAAAAATGCGGGCAAGGCCGTGGAACCGCCAAGTATTTAGCTTGAGCATTACAAGACAAGGTCAAAGAAAAGCACTATGCGCTATGAGCAATGCTAAAAATAGCAGATTCTCGCTAAGGCATGACCTAACTTGTACGAACGAGTTGTGCCAAGTAAGAAAAAGAACCCATCCTTACAACTTGGTCGAGCATCTACAACTTTATAGAAAGTTAGCTAAACTCTATGCGATTTTCGAACTCTGTCCCTCGAGATTTGCCTAAGTATACCAAGCAAGAATTTCAAGGAAGAGTCAGCTGAAAGTTACGTGAGTTTTGAGCTCTGCCCTATGAATCTTGCCTAAGTATACTTAGTAAAAATTATTTTTTAGAGAAGAGTTAGCCGAACTCTATGCGGGTTTAGGGCTCTGTCCCTCGAGATTTGCCTAAGTACATTTAGCAAAAATTTCAAGAAAGAGTTAGTCGAACTCTATCCTGTGAATGTTGCCTAAGTATACTTAGCAAAAAATTATTTAGGGAAGGGTTAGCTGAGATCAATGCAAGTTCAAAAAATTATTTAGGGAAGGGTTAGCTGTGATCAATGCGAGTTCCAAGCTCTGTCTCTTGAGGATTACTCAAGTACACTTAGCAAAAAATTTCAAGAAAGAGTTAGTCGAACTCTATGCAAGTTCAAAACTCTGCCCTGTGAATCTTGCCCAAGTATACTTAGCAAAAATTACTTTTTAGGGAAGAGTTAGCCGAGCTCAATGTGAGTTCCGAACTCTATCCCTCGAGAATTATCTAAGTACACTTAGCAATAAACTTTCAAGGAAGGGTTAGCCGAACTCTATGTGAGTTCCAAACTCTATCATGTGAATCTTTTCTAAGTATACTTGGACAACAGACAAAAATGAAAGCTTTCAAATAGAAAGTAAAAAGCAAACGAGGTCCAAAAAGAGAATTCATTCATTATAAAAAATTGTTAAAATACAAAATTATTAAAAAGAGAATTGTTCAAGTACAGAGTTATTCAAGTACAGAATTGTCCAAGGTCG
>BRYF01000005.1:7207500-7220000 GCA_030159135.1 Actinidia polygama | reverse complement strand
AAGAATAGTAATTTTATTTTGATTGACACACCCACGTGTTATTTTATTTACGAGGAGTTATAAGTGGCAGCCATTGTTGACTTAAAAAGGGAGCTTTCACACCAACTATCTCTCTCCCTCACTCTCCCGCAGCCACTTATAACTCCTCACTTGATGCAATTAATACTTAGATCAATTGCATTCCAAGTATTTGAATCCATATCAAAAGAAAATCAGTATTGATTTCATAAGCACATCTTTAGATATAAAATAATTTCACTGAAAATTTTTTCAATCAATTTCATAATTACCGTGATAATTGGTTGAGTTCGTAAAAGGAGAAGGAATTATAACATTTAAACTAGGAGACGACTAAGTGCTTGAACCTTGCCATTTTTCTTTTGTAGTTTACTTTTTATTTCATACTTTTCCAAAAATCACAAAAATACATTTTACATTTTTTTAATTACAACAACAAACACTCAAATCTTGTAAACCAGCTCTATGTGGATATGATTTCGGACTTCCGAGTGTTATGCTTCACTGACAGATTCCTACGCTTGGGAAAAGATAACATACATCAGAATCTGAGCTAGCACCTATGAGTTCTTCAGACCATGGAGTGCCGAGATCACTTGGCCCAAGTTTGTATGGCATGGCCCCATCATTCCTAGACACTCCTTTATCATGTGGCTTGGTCTGAAAGACTGTCTTTTTGACAAAATATAAGCTCCAAGGCTTTATTGAAGACCTATCATGCCCCCTATGCAGCACTGAGAATGAAACTCTTGATCATCTTTTTTTCCATTGCAGAATTGGTAATCAGATTTGGGCCAATGTTAAAAGCTGGCTGGGCATTTCCCGAGCCATGCACGCACTTAAAGCTACTGTAAAATGGATGATCGAAGAGGCTAGAGGCACATAATTCTCAGCTAAAATCAAAAGAATTGCTCTTGCATGCACGGTTTACTACATCTAGGAAGCCCGAAACAAGAGATTGTTTGAAGGCAAAATTGAACAATCGAAGACAATTTCCAGGCGTATCCAAATGCCAACTTACAGAATTGTATATAACCTGTTCCCGGATTATTGACCTTGATACCTTGTAATTGATGTAATTTCCTTTATGCTAGAGTCAGACTGTAGGTGCAGGCTTTTTATAAAGTCGGGCTGGAATGCCTAGGCCTCTTTTGTTCCTCTCCTTTTGGAGTTTGCTTGGCTAGTTTTTGGTCCATCTCCTAGGAATGCCCAGAGTATACTGTAATCCTCTTTTGTGCAATATACCTTTATTTACTTAGCAAAAAAAAAAACACTTTACCACTTACTATATTTTCTTTATTAGCTAAAATAATCTAATTTTTTTTAGTTATTCTAATATGACAATTATTTTTTTTCACTTTATATTCTTAATTAATTTTTTTAAATTTTTTAGCTACCCCAAATGAGTCCTTATCAAACAAATCTGACGAAAATCCAAAATTTGTTTTATAGCACCCAAATCAAGCAGTCAGTTTTGATTATAATCAAATAAAAAGATTAATTAATTAAAAACAACTCGCGGTTTTAGAAGAATTGCAATTGGGAATAGGGCACCAGTTTTGGAAGATGAGCAAGAAAGTTTGCTTGTTCATGCTTTTTTATATATATAATTTTGTGATAGGAAGTAACGTAGCAGTGACCAAATGGGACTCCCACTCCAGAGGATCTTAACCTTTGTTTTCAACCCACATTTGTGTATGTTGTGGAGTAAAATATTAGCTTGTTAATATTCTAAGTTAAGCCTGATGCCTGAAAGATCGTATCTCCTATGTAGTCTTGATCCCCCCTCTCGACATCGACATCGCTCACCTCGCCATTGTGTATGAACTCGCCATGTGACCGAGTTGCCGAGGTCCAATGCTGAGGCTAAGGAACAATTCTGACTGTTGGTTGCTCACCCCAGTTTTATACCACAATAGTTTGGCGACGTCTGTGGGAAAAACGTTTTCAACTTTCTATGTACTTGCACAGTCATTTTATACCTAGACCAAGTGTCAATAGTCCTTTAGAATACAGAGCTCATCTAATGGCCAATGCCAACAAAGCTCCTGATCAAGAGGGACTTCACCATGAAATACATGGTATGGCTGAGCAGATGAGAATCATGAACGATAATAATGCCCGCTTGATACATCATCTTGCCGTAACCAATCCACCACCTACAGTCGCTCCTCCCGTTCTGAATATCCAACGATCACGCCGATCAGGCGACGACAACTTCCAGAACAACCATAGTACTAGTCAAGCACGGAATAGGCGACGTCGATCGCCAAGTCCTCATCGCCGACGTGAAAGAAGTTTCTCTTTATCAGATTCTCGATCATCCAGCTGAGCCCCTGAAGTAGAGGGCGAAGAGGCCAGGCGAAGAGGAAGGTCATCTCATTGAGATGACCAGGCGCCCAGGCACTGAGACAATTCCATCTCCCAAAAGATTAGGGATCTGGACGCCCATCTTGATGCCATCAATACTGGGGCAGCCGCTCCAATAATCATGGATGCTTTGATTAGGCAAACCAATCTGTCGTTTATAGAGAGAGTAATGAGAGCCAGGGTTTCCTCCAAGTTCAAGCTACCTACCCAGCTAGGGATATACGAAGGGAAGACAGATCCTATGGATCATCTGGATTCATACAAAAGCTTGATGACGCTTCAGGGATATTCCAACGAGGTAATGTGTAAGGCCTTCTTTGCAACCCTAAAGGGGGCAGCAAGATCATGGTTTAGAAAACTATCTCCAGGAAACATTGACTTGTTTGACGACCTGAGCAGGCTTTTCGTTGCCAACTTCATGAACTGCCGAGTCAGATAGAAAAATGCCTCCCACCTCTTTACCATCCACTAGAAAGAAACCTAAAGTTTAAAGGACTATGTAAAGTGGTTCAACCAAACCATCTTTGGAGGTAGAAGATTCTAGTGACAAAGTGGTGATCATGGCACTGAGGGAAGGACTTCGCGCGGGCCCATTATTTGATTCCCTATCAAAGAATGTTCATGAAACCTTATCAACTCTCCAAGGCAAAGCTGACAGACAAGTATATTGCCGTGAAAGAGTTGGCCAAGGCAAAATGAATGAGGCGAGGAAGGGATGACAAAAGGAAGGAGCCCAACATCAGGAGAACGGATTACATATATGAGGCGAGGAGTAAGAGGCCAAATCGGGATTCGAGGCGACAAACCAACGACAGGCGTCCTCGTACTCCACCTCGCCACCTAGAATTGGTATTTCCAGCTCTCAACACTCTCATCAACTAGGTACTTACAAAAATCAAGCACGAGGAATTTGTCAAGTGGCCTGAAAAAATAAAAATCGATCCCCAGAAGAGAAATAAAAACAAGTACTGTAAGTTCCACGGAGACCATGGACACAATACTGAAGATTATTTTCAATGGAATGAACATATAGCCAACCTTATCAAGAAGGGGTATTTAAGAAAATATATTGCAGAGATCCCACCTCCAGGCTCACTAGGAAGGAGATATGGTGATAATAGACCAACCACGGGGTCATACAGGTAATCCATGGTTGCTTTGGATCAAGTAGATGTTCAAGCTCATCTCAAAAGAGGCACGCCAGAAGCGCCAGTGGAAGAGTAAAGAAAGAAGTTTATAACCTCTCCTCGCTAGTAGTCCTAGCCCATTTGCTCATTACATTCACCAATGACGACTTAAGAGGCTTGCACCTCCCCCATGACGATGCCTTGTTTATCTCAGCTCTCATCGCCAATTTTAATGTACAGAGGATATTGGTTGACAATGGGAGTTCGGCAGATATCTTGTTTAACTCGGCATTTAACAAAATAAAAATTAAGTTGGATAAGCTTCACCCTTTCCACGCACCCCTGGTCGAATTTGGAGGAAATACCACCCACCCGCTCAGATGGATTAAGTTGCCAGTGGCTTTGGAAACAGAACCTCACCAAACCACCGTTTGGCAAGACTTCATTTTGGTAGACTGCCATTCGCCTTACAACGCAATCTTTGGTCGCTCGACTCTAGGAGGAACTAGGGCAATCACTTCGACCTATCACCTGAAGATGAAATTTCCTACTTCGACAGGGATAGGCGAGGTGAAAGGCGATGAGAAAGTGAACATACAATGCTTTATCTCGGCCTAAAGGTTGAGCCCCCTCCCAAATCTAGCAGCCAATAGCAATTACAGATCGCCGATATTGAGATAGGAGTGTTAAGAGACGAGATGGAGGAAATCAACTTAGTGGACCCCAGAGAGTCGAAAAACACTAAACCTTTGGAAGAAGTTACCCCAGTATCCATTCATCCTGATTTTCTTGATCGCCATGTCATGATTGGGACAGAACTGACTAAAGAATTATGAAGCGCTCTGGTAGAATTTTGAGGAAGAATTATGACGTCTTTGCATAGTCGCAGGGCGACATCCCAAGAATAGACCCCTAGGTAGTGTACACATAAACTGTTCACTAACCCCGACTATCCTCCAATTCGCTAAAAAAGAAGAAAATTCGCCTTGAACGACTGAAAGTCATAGAAGAAGAAGTGGCTAAGCTCGTCAAGGCCAATGTCGTCAGAGAATCTCACTACCCGGAGTAGTTCGCCAACGTTGTCGTCGCCCCAAAGAAGAGGAAAAGTGGAGAGTATGTGTTGACTTCACCGACCTCAACAACCAAAAGATAGTTTTCCTTTGCCAAAGATTGACCTAATAGTTGACGCCACCTCCAAACACGAACTTCTCAGTTTCATGGACTCCTTCTCCGAATATCACCAAATCAAGATGCATCCCCCCGATGTGGAGAAGACTTCTTTTATTACCAAGAGAGGGATATATTGCTACAAAGTTATGCGGTTTAGTTTGAAAAATACAGGGCGACGTACCATAAATTGGTAAATAAAATATGTAAATAACTAATTGGGAAGACTATGGAGGCAAATCCTTCAGCGACCTGACACCTCTGGAAGGCTCCTCAAGTGGCCCATTGAACTGAGTGAATTCCATATTGATTACAGATCGAGAATGGCCATTAAGGGTCAGACCTTGGCTGATTTTGTGGCCAAATTCACATATGACGTTGCCCTAGAACCTGAGGAAAGTCTACCCAAGGTGGAAACCCCAGAAGGATAAAACTCAGATGAGAACCTCGTCAGATGGAAATTGTTCGTAGATGGATTATCAAACCAGCATGGCTATGGTGCGGGGTTGATACTCCAAACGCCTTCAGGCGAGCAGATGGGGTACGCCATCCATATAGGATTTAAAGCCACCAATAACGAGGCTGAGTATGAAGCTTTTCTTACTATATTGAGAGTTGCAACGGAGATGATATGCTTGTCAAAAGTATTAGAGTTGTTGATCACATCGCCCATTTAGAAGAGGCATTCGACGTCCTGCGAAAGCATCGAATGATGTTAAACCCCTCCAAAAGTATTTTTGGTGTCTCCTCGGGTAAGTTCCTTGAGTTTTTGGTGACCAAGCAAGGGATCAAGGCCAATCCGGACCAAATTCAAGCCCTGCTCGCCATGAGCTCGTCAAGAAACATCTATGAGGTGCAACAGTTGACTGAGCGAGTAGCCGCCCTTAACAAATTCGTCTCCAAATTAGCTGACAAATGCCTCCCGATCTTCAAAATCTTGAGAAAAAATCAAATTTTTCAGTGGAATGAGGAATCCGAGGAAACATTTCAATAACTGAAAGAGTACCTTGGCTTGTTACTCTTGCTTACAATTCCTGCCACGGGCGAAGAGCTCCTCGTATACCTGTCCATCTCGCCAATGGCAGTAAGCATAGTGCTTATTCGAGAAGAGGACAAAATTCAAAAACCGGTGTACTACGTTAGTAAAGTCCTTATGGGAGCCAAGACTAGATACTTGAAAATTGAAAATCTCGCCTATGCTCGTTTGATCGCCACTAGAAAATTTCGCCACTACTTTCAAGCGCACTATATTGTTGTGTTAACTAAGCAACCCTTGATTGGTGGTTAATCAAGTCCAAGAAGATTACCTCGCCAAAGAAACGAGAATGGTGGCCTACTTATATGAAATAAAGACCTTGTCCAAAAAGACCAAAGAGTTTAGAATTTGCCAAATCCCCAAAAAGGGGAACAAGAAGGCTGGTGCTCTAGCTAACCTTCCCTCAGCCTTTGATTTCGTCTCAAACAGGAGTATACCCCTAGAATTATTACCAAATCCAAGTATCAAGATCGCCAAATTAGTTTATCAAACAGAATCAGGTCTAACGTGGATGGACGACATTATTGCATATTTCTAGAATGGCACGCTGCCACCAGACAAGCTCCAAGCTTGTCGGATCCAATACAGGTCTGTGAAATTCTACATTCTCCATGGAATATTGTATAAAAGATCTTTTTTATGGCCTCTCCTAATATGTCTCTTTTTGATGAAGGCGTCTACGAAAATCATTCGGGAGCGAGATCACTAATGAGAAAAGTAATTCGTCAATGTTATTTCTGGCCACAGATGGAGTGAGATGCGGCGACGTACACAAAGAAATGTGACAAGTGTCAACGGTTTGCTCCAATTAGTCACCTTCCTCCCATCGAGATGGTCCCAATCACCAGCCCATGGCCCTTTGCTTAGTGGGGCGTGAACATACTTGGACCTCTACCTCAAGCTCCATTACAAAGAAAATTCTTGATCGTCGTCATTGATTACTTTACTAAGTGGATAAAAGCGAACCTTTCGCCAAAATCACTAAAAGAAACACTAGAAATTTCACATGGAAGGGCATTATCTGTCGATTCGGAATTCCCAAAGTTACCATCTCAAAAATGCCAGGCAATTCGATAATGATGGATTCAAGAAATTCTGCTCAGACCTCGCCATCTCCCACCATTTCTCCTCGCCTGGTCATCCCCAAGAAAATGGTCAAGTGGAGGTCACCAACCGAACAATCCTAAGGAACCTAAAGGCAAGGTTAGAACAGTCCAAGGGCGAATGGGCAGAAGATTTATCGAGCATACTCTAGGCATATCATACAACAAGTAGAATACCTACGGGTGAGATGTCGTATTCCATGGTCTATGGAACAGAGTCAGTCATACCACTGGAAATAGGGATGCCGAGCTACAGAACTTCAAACTTCGACAATGAGAACAATGAAATTGAATTGAGACTCAACCTTGACCTCCTCGACAAAAAAAGGGAACGAGCTGAAATATGCCAAGCCGCTTACAAGCACCAGGTCGCCAAATACTACAATCAAAGAGTTAAACACAGGTCTTTATTGCCAGGCGACCTAGTCCTAAGAAAAGTTACTTTGTCTACAAAATAACCAGGTGTAGGAAAGCTCGGTCCTACATGGGAAGGCC
Organism: Actinidia polygama; assembly: GCA_030159135.1. Classification (NCBI taxonomy): domain Eukaryota; kingdom Viridiplantae; phylum Streptophyta; class Magnoliopsida; order Ericales; family Actinidiaceae; genus Actinidia; species Actinidia polygama. The sequence continues at coordinate 7,212,684 of BRYF01000005.1, read as the reverse complement.
CCTGTAAGGTTATCAAAGTAACCAGACTAGGGACTTACTGGTTGGAAGACATGAATGGGAAGACACTTCCTCACCCCTGGAATGCCGAACACTTGAAGAAATATTATCAATGATGCACTTGGTCGCCATGAGAACAAGATCGCCTTACCAGCCAGCCTAGCATCGCTAGTATTATGATCGCCAAAAGCTCTATTTGTACTATGATTGTGATATCTTTCTGATAAGTAATAAAATTTCTCCAAGTTTGATTTTATCACCATTATTCGCCAGTGGTTCATATCGCCAATTGTTGAAGTTTTATATCGCCACTATCAAGAATGCCCATTCATTAAAAAATGATAAGGCGTCTTGATCGCCACTGTTGATGTCGTCGTTATCAAGAATGCCCATTCATTAAAAAATGATAAGGCGTCTTGATCGCCACTGTTGATGTCGTCGTTATCAAGAATGCCCATTCATTATAAGATGATAAGGCATCTTGATCGTCATTGTAAATGTTGCCAATATCAAGAGCGTCCATTCATTAAAATATGATAAGGCATCTTGATCGCCGCCAATCATCAAGATCGCCCATCCATTGAGGGATTAACGTAGTGATAACACATTTCAATTGCCATTAATGGTTTGCCTATCAATCAACAGTTAATCGATCGCCACGAATAAGTTTAAAATTTTCCTAAGCTAGCCGACAAAGGAAGAGGGCAGGAGCATCTAATACGATAACTAGAGAATCCGTATATTTTTAAAGAAACACATGCAGTGCCAGTTCTGAGTTTCTCGAGACCCCAATCTTAACCTCAATTGAGGCCTTTCACATTTTTTTTGATACAAAACGAGACTATTATTGTAACAAAGATCAACATCTCTTGTGAGTTTCAAACAAAGTTGAGAACTTGGAATACACATACAAGACTATTATTTCGATGTACCAAAATATATGTAATCAGTACACAAAAAGTCATAATCCCATATACAAAAGTGCTACCACCATGCATTGACCAAATAATATATACCTAACCACATATACAAAAATATAAATCCCTATCCATTGGATATTCTTGGTTTCTTTACCAAAAAGATATTCCATTGGCTAGACACAAAAAGTATTACATATCTATACTATAACATATTGGACCTGGGGGGCCCAAAATTAGACTATTTGGGGGGGCAGACACGGGCCTAGTGGGCTTGTGCCCAGGGCCGACACTTAACACATGGGGCATCATAGGATTATCAGAAATTATATGGGATATTTATATAAAAACCTATTTAATCAGCTTATGGTGGGACAGACTCTAATCCATATCCATCCCAAACCCAATTCAAGATTACTCTCTCAAATAAAAAAAAAACCATTACAAAATTACTCAACTGTTATCAGATAATTAGAAAAGTAACATGGGGATTGTGGGGATGTGGTGTTTGGGGAATAGAAGAAAGGAAATTGAGGATCGACACCTGCGGTGGTCCAGTGGTGGCTAAAGGTGGCTACGAACGAATGGTGATTGCGATGGCCTAGCTGCGACACAGAATCAATGTATGATTTATGTTAGAGTATATTTCATATATAGATTCATATTCAGAATATATTCTGATACATAATATATTCTGAATATCTTCCTGATTAATACACTACTTTATTTACTTTATTATTATTTCCTTATGCAAACTATTCTCTTTTAGGTTTTCCTCTACATAAAGAGGACTCGTATGTATTCTTAATAAAAAAATATAATATCAATTTCTTCTAACATGCTATCAAAGCCACGTCCAGTGGCCTAATCCTTCATCGCTTCCGCCGCTGAGCCGTCGCCAGAAAAATTATTCAATACTCTTCGATATTTTCGTCTTCTTCATTTTTTCACGTTCGGAACATTATTCGATATTTTCCTTTCTTCATTTTTTCACATTTCCTCTTCCTCTTGGCACCCGTTGAGAGTTTCCATCTCTTTCTAGATTTTCTTCTCTCTTCGATGGCCCCTTCATCTCAAGCAAGCCTCCTCAGCGAACCACCCATCGACGAAGAACAACCCGCCGACCACCCACCACCACTCAGTGAAGAACAACCCGCCGACCACCCATGCGCCCACGCGCCCTGCATCTTGTTTACACGCCCACGGGCCCAACGCGTCCACGAGCCCATGCGCCCCACGTCCACGCATCTACGCCCCCACACACCCGCTTTTGAGACCTTGTATCCAAACTCAAGTTGGTTTCTCGTTTACCACCTTGAGTTTGAGGGGGGATGTTAGAGTATATTTTATATATAGTCAAAATATATTCTGATACAGAATATATTCTGAATATCTTTTTGATTGATACACTACTTTATTTACTTTATTATTGTTTCCTTATGCAAACTCTTCCCTTTTACGTTTTCCTCTATATAAAGAGGACTCGTATGTATTCCTAACTCAATACAATATCAATTTCTTCTAACAATTTAGAAGTACTAATTAGTTATTTTGCCTTGGCCTTCAATTTTCAATCTCAAGTATTGAATATCTTTTGTGATTTATTTTCAATGGATACATAAGATTTTTTTGGTCTTGAGCATTAAGGCGAGGAAAAGCGTAACCAAGTTGATTTTTCTAAAAAATGAACTTAACAATAATATTTTTCATAGTAATAGAGATTGATTTTCATATTATTATGAAGAGTAGGAAAATAAAATAAAGCATGTTATTATTGATTGCTATGAATGCATGAGGATTCTAAAACCTTAGCTACGTTAATCATATTCGTTTCATTTTGTTTCGTATTGTTGCCAATTTATTTATATTTATTTCATTTCTGAATTAATTCTTGCGCATTAACTAGGTTAGGGTTCAATTTAATTTGAATTAATTAATTTTTTCAAAAATTACAAGTCCTTGTGGAATCGACCCTTGCTCACCATCTTATACTTCAGTGACTATTCGTGCACTTGTGTGTCATTTAACTCAGAAAGCAAAATGATGTAGTTGTGGAAGGGAGGTGGCGTTTACAGTGGGTTTGTGGTTGTTTTGAGGAGGCACGTGGTGGCTTTATAGTTTTTCATTTTTAAGGGTGTGCAAGAAACACTTCGTTGGCTTCTGTTGTTTTAAAATAGTAGAGATTCATTTGAAGATTTGTTCAATTCATTCATATATAAACAATCTTAACATATCATAATAACATAATCATTGAACATATCATTAGCCATTATTGGTATGTTATATTATAATTTAATTTAATTTATTCACATTTTTTAATTTGCAAGAAGAATCTCAAAAGACAAAAATCAACTATAAACCACTGAAAATCCTCCAAATCCAGATCTTGATAGTCACCATACAATCACTGATCAAAAAACTTCTTTAACAACAAATTACGAATGACATGCATGCATATATGCTTACAAGTAACGAAAATTAAGATCTGAACATGCTGAGAACTTCAAGCAAAGACCAAGAAAAGGTCTCTACAATCACTGTGATTGAACTAAATTAAATAACAGTCTTACCTTGTGGCAGACAAGACAAGAGCTCCGCAACTTTTTCTCCATGATCATCTGCAGATGAAAATTTTAGTTTCAAGAAATACAAAAGTTTAAAAAACATTCAGATGATGAAGGAATTATTGTTGAAAGCTCTGTTGTCAAAATCGTATGATTCACGATTCGATTCACAATTATGATTCAGGCAAAAATAGTTCGAACCTGTATCTTGGAAAAGAATCGGTGATGAATCTTAGGATTCAATTCATTCACGATTCGATTCTCAATTTACAATTCATGTGATTCTTAAAATTGTTCTTTTATACATTCGGAAGCATTTTTACTTAATTTTTTTGGGTAGAAAAATGAGAATATAACTTCATAGAGGGTTTAGCACAAAAACAATACTCATTTACATAATTTGTTGATCATTTGGTGATTAAAGTATTTAATGAGATGTTCTCGACTCTTTTTCTTATTATTTCTAAAAAATATCAAAAAATATTTTTGAAAAATGTTTAAGACTACAACTTGTACTCATGAATTATGTACTGATATTTTAAAAAAATAAACATAACTAAATTTGATATAAGTCATGTTAATTTTATTTTATTTTCAACGTTTAATAATTTTATTTTATTTTCTCTAAACATTTACACATGAAATTTGGTGTATAATATCAAATTCATGCATATTTTGTCAATTTATCTTTTAAATTTATATTTTCTCTAATTTTTGAATCATAGAATAATCAATTACCTTATGAGTCTCATACTCAATTCTCTTGTCATATAAACAAGCATCTTTGCCTAATAGATTATGTGTTCATCATATTTATATATTCATTATTTTAAGCATAAAATTTTCATATTTACAAAGTATATCTAATATCTAAGTGGATAAATGGATCTTCCTATGTATTTTGAAAATTAAGACCAAATCTTTCCGATTCACGATTTGATTTGATTTACAATTCATAAATAGATAATTTCGATGATTTGACAACTATGATTGAAACAGGTTATCTTGTTAGTAAATCTGGTTGCGTCAAAATAGCCTATACAGTTTATGTTTGCTCCAATTCGTTTCAGTATGACCATCTTTTTTCAAAAACTTTCACATATTCCAGTAATAAATTGGTCAAAGACCTCTGCATATTATGAGACTGCAGCATATTACTATTTCAATATTTTCCCAAAAGTCGATTTTAAAACAAATTCTAAAATATGAAATTACAAAAAGTTAAAACCAAATGAGAAACCCTATCTTGGTAACATAATTTTTATGCGTTTACTAATATTATTAAAGAATAATGATAAACAAAAAAAGCAAAACAACAAAATAACAAAGAATATGAACCCCACCATAAGAAGAAAAAAAAAAGAGAGAAGACAAGAAATGAAAACGTACATTTCAGGATTTTTTTGCTTTTGTTTTTCCTCCTATAGTTAACCGCATTCATGGATTTGACGATGAATTTTAGACAAGTCTGCTTGACTACTAATGCGTTACTTTTGTATAACCTTAATTTATCACCCAAAAGTTCATTGTATAACTCCCTTAAGATCCGATTCCTAAGAATTTTAAGTCACTCAAGTTTGCTGGAGAGACACGTTCCAATCTAGTCCTCACATGATTGAAGGGATGATGATTATTTAATTTCAACAATGAAAGGAGAGACCAAGAACAATGCCGTGGTCATCATCATTCAAGAAACCTAAGTGTTC
>BRYF01000005.1:7197500-7200000 GCA_030159135.1 Actinidia polygama | reverse complement strand
GGAAAAGGAAAAACCAAATAAATATGCGTAACACTCATTTGGAGTTTAACAAATAACAAAGTTATGAGACAAGACTAAATGTCAACGATGATATGGACTTTTATGCGCCTACTTTCATGCTTTCATTTACGCGCTAACTTTCACACTTTTATTTAAGTATTATCCGAATAGTGCCGCATTCAAAACTCCATAATTGTCCTACATATCATCTGTTCTCAAATTCACTTTTAAAACTTATATGCACAAATCTCCAACACTTTAATATATTTTTTCTTAATAAAATAATTCTTCTTTAAAGAGAAATGAAACCCCCCACGTTTCCAATTTTTCTCAAAAAGTAATACTTGTAAGGAGAAATAGATGGCCGAATATAAGCAACTCAAGCAAGCAATATTCAAATTCAACTCAAAAGTATGCCCTCATATTGTAAGAATACTAAGACATAACAATAGCACCAATATGATACTTCTATTTAGAATGACAAAGTAACAAGTTTATCGTGCTTATGTGTAGATTGAAATGAATTATCAATAAACAACTATGTTTATAAAAAATCACAATAAACAAAAAAAAACCATGCTCAATGACGCCGCCATTGAGAACACGTATAGAGATAATAAAAACATTCTTATAAAGATGAGCAATCAATAATGTCTAAAAAGAAAATTAAAATTTATTCATTATGACAAAACCAAGCAAAGCACATATGCAAAGCAAGACTCGGAATTTGAGAACAAAAGTAATATGAACCATAATTTGTTCCCTTTTAAATCTAGTTGCTCATAATTGAATTCCAATTGAAGTGTTTAGAGCTCAAAACTGATGCTAAGCAAGGCCTAATAACTTTTGGGCTTCTTTATAACTAGAATTTAGATTCATCATTTCTTTGCATAAAAGAATACGTCACATACAACACATATCAAAAGACACATTCTATTCGATCAGTTTGTATCCACGAATGAGTACTTATGGCCTTTTATTACAAAGTGGAGCAAAAATAAATAAACTCCACCTACAATATGTTGGAAAATAAATTGGTTTGGCGGTGGCTTTAAACAATAAAATTGTACACTTTGAGGCATGTTACTTTGTCGCTTTCCTAAAGATAATATCTGCCCCCACCAAAAGGTGTGTACGGGGTAAAGCAAATCTGTCTTCAAGATACAACAAAGCTTGAACTCTTGGATCTTACTATTTGTGTTTGCACAAACAGAGACAGTCAAAATAGCTGCATAACTCGTAAAAAGAGAACCACGAACCCTAAAATTTTGTTTCTACAGAATAACAAAATCTCAAAAAATATGCTCTAAGTAAATTTTAGACAGGAAGTAATCTTGTAAATATTTTCAGTGATTCTGGTCTAAATATAGTGGTCTATTTATAGACTACAACGCACCTCTCAAGTTGTGACCATTCACCATTGGTGGTGATCATTGGATCAATGCGTACAGTCACAACCTTTCGGATTTGACTATATCCATTTGATCACACTGGTTATGATCAACGGTTGCGATCACAACCTTCCTAACCACCGCATCCCTTGGTTAATTAACCATTAACAGTTAATTAACTCTACCTCCATGCTTGTGCCACATCATCACCAACAATCACTTAATTGGACCACCACGCGATGCCACGTCACTGCCACTTGTCGTCAAGTGGCAATAAGACGCATCCCACAGCCACTGCCACTACACTCACACGCGCGCATGGCGTGATTGCGGGTGCAGTTGCGAAGCACCATAGCATAGCCACTTTAGAGTCAATCATATTTAACACTCTAAATATGTTCCCATATATAAACAAGAAAAAAAATTCTTATCTAATCAATGTGGGATAAAAATTACGTAATAAATGAGCATTCTAAAGGCTAAGAAAGCTTTACAAAAAATCCAAAAAATTAACACCATTAATATTTTAAAAATCTCTAACAATCCCTCACCATTTTCAAAATACAGAAGAAGTGTTCAAAGTTCTCTTACAAGGAATTAGGCATGTACGAATAGTGTCTCATGACTTCAATCACTCACTCACTTAGTGAAAACATTTCAAAAGTAATCATGGCAACATAGTAGACGTATTTTTGAACTAAAGGTCCTCTAGTGATTAATCGGAGATGTTTCACTAACAATCCTTCAATATTGCAAATATTCAAATTGGCTAACCTGTGCACTGGCCTTGGGTCGGTATCTTGATTTCATGAGTGCTTTAAGGTCTAGCCCCTATGACATATAGAAAGCGACACCACATTCACACTCCTATAGGTAGATCCTTATCAATGCCCCTGTAACAATAGTACTAGAAATATCTATTAAGATCTAAATAGTTCACCCTTATTTGTTTTACATTACAAGTCCAAGCACTTTATTTTGGGATAAAAATAATTTTTAAAGTGCTTCCAATTACAATGTATGATGTAGTTTCTCGTAAAATTCAATAGATTGAGAGTATCGACCTGTTGAGTTGAGTTTCCACCAAGAGTAATCAAATTAAGTGGGCA
>BRYF01000005.1:7185000-7187500 GCA_030159135.1 Actinidia polygama | reverse complement strand
AAAGTGTTTGCATGGGAAACTTGTTTCGTCACCAAATTATTTGAAATCAATAAGTGACGAAAATATTTCCTCACAAAAGGAAAGTGCTTGCGTGAGGAAAGTAGTTTCGTCACTCAAATTATTTAAAACGAATAGATGACGAATCTTTTTTTTCATAAAAGATAAGTGTTTGCGTGAGGAAAGTAGTTTCGTCATCCAATGTATTAATTTTGTATGAGAAAATATGTTTTGTCACCAAATTACTTAAAACTAATAGGTGACGAATTTTTTTTCTCACAAACGAAAGTGTTTGCGTGAGAAAACTTGTTTCGTCACCTAAGGTATTAATTTTGCGTGAGAAAATATATTTCATCACCAAATTACTTGAAACAAATAGATGACGAAAAACATTTCTCACGAATAACGCACTTCTTGGGCTGATTCAAGAGATTTAGGTTGATTCTAAAACGGGGCATTCAAAGCTTGGCTCAAAAGAAGATGAAGGCTTAATAACTTTAATCCAAACTATTGATGTGGATGATCTTGCCTAATTGGGTGTAATTTCCTTAGCAATGGCGTGGAATTAGAAATATTAAATGGCTGATTGACTTTTCAATTCCATACCAATTAATTGGTTAATTGACTTGCCTATTGCAGACCTTCCTTAGGCATGATTTCCTTGCCCATTTCAATCTCTTTTGGCATGAAGGAGCTATTAATTTCAGACCAAAATCAGCCTTAATTTTAGGCTTCTATTAATTAGTCTTTTTTATCTACTTTCCTATTTTGGAAGCGTTTAGGGCTGATTGGTAGGCTTATTTTCAGCCATGTTTTATAAATAGCATGCACTTATTGTAATGAAGGAGAATTGAATGAAAAATCAAAAACAAATGTGAGGTTTGCTTCTTCTATTGGTTCTTCAAAGAACTTGTGTACTTATCAAGGATTCTTCCTTGTGGCGTTCAAATTTTATACCTTTGGTTCGTGATTCAATTATACTCATTGGGTCCGGGTTTGTTATTTTATACCTTCGGTTCGCGTTTCATTTATGACCGTTGGATCGAAGTTTTCTATCAAAAAATTCGAATTTTAGCTTTCTTGGATAAGTATTCCAATATTGTTTGTTGGATCTCAAAGCGTGTCATTTGGGGTTCGCATCATTTGAACAATACCATGTCGATGTTTAAAGAAAAAGGATGTAGTCCTTTGTTGCCCTTGTAATCCTTAGAGAGTTCCTTGAAGTCCTATGAATCTGTATTGAGCCGGAGTTTCATCCAATGATCAAACGAACCAAACTAGGCCTCGGGTAAGACTAAATTTCTGGTATTGTAACGGAACTCTCAGCCATTTGTTCTGCTATAGGATAGAGACTCGTACAAGTTTGCAGGTTGGATTGGAGTAATATAAGCTTTGGCTGGATAAAGGTTTGGTATGTAGCGTGACATGGTAAGAGAGGGGTAATAATCGTGGGCATAACCACGCTAGGCTGTAATCCCTTGATCAAATAAAATTAGAAACACTTAACAAGGTTTCAATCATACATATCTTCCTCATACTGATACTAGTTTGCAAAGTTGCAATGGAAAAATTGCTACGAGTGATTTTGTTATCAAGTTAAAACCACAGCCGGCCCAAGCCCAAAGCAACAAAGCCAAAGCTTTGGGCCCAGTCCATAAAGGGGCATCACACACAAAAAGGGAAAATTAGGATAAGGTTTTGTCTTTTTTTGTTTCGTCGGCTGTCCCTACAAGAAAAGAATTATCTTTTGTTTTTTAAAAACCCTAGTCTCTTCACTTTTTAGTCTTGGCTCCTTTTTGGCCTTTTTCTTCCATATAATTCACTTTTAACTTTTGAAAACCCTAACTTGGCTCTTTCCTCTTGGCCACTTTCTCCCTATTTCATTCAGAATCCAAATCTCTAACTACGGTGGTTAGGTTAGCAAGATGAAATCCTTTTTTTTTACATGTGTATTTTCTTTGATTAATTTTTATTACCCTTTATTGATTTTTGTTCCTTTTTTTTATTTCCAAAAGGTTGAATGTTGAATTTGTTTCATTCATATTCTTGTAATTCACTAATCTAGTATATTTCTTTCTTTTCATAAAATATTTTTTCTCTTGTATATTTTCTATTTTTCTATAGAGAATATAGTTCTAATTTTTTGAGTCATCCCGCAAATTTCAATATTTATGTTATTTTGTGTTAATTTTTGGGCACCTAAAAAAGGCCTTATTATTTATACAAATTTGAAATTTGTTAAATTATATGTAGATACTTGATTGTGAAAATATATTATATATATGTATTGATCATATTGATTGAAATGAAGCGTAAGCAAGATTATGTACATGCTAAAAGAAAAAAGAAAAAAGATTAGAAGAATTAACTAAATCTCAAGAGTTATTGTGCTAAACTTGTAGACTATTTGAAAAAGATTAGAAGAATTAACTAAATCTATTGCTAAATTTGACATGCAATTAGATATTGATGGAAATGAGTTATTTTCAGAACTAAAAGTCTT
>BRYF01000005.1:7170000-7172500 GCA_030159135.1 Actinidia polygama | reverse complement strand
CATAACGGCACATTATATTGACAACAATTGAAAATTTTGTAAAAAATATATTTCTTTTCAACTTATAGAATATCTATCTATATTTTGATCATTCACTTGGTGTAGCAATAAGGGAATGCATATGTGAGTGGGTTATACAAAATAAATTATTTTTAATTACTTTAGATAATGATCGTTATTACAATGAAACTATTGCTCATCTTAAATCAACTTTACATTACCTATTAATGGTTTTATATTGCATATTCATTGTTATGCTCATATTTTAAATTTGATGGTTAAAGATGGCTTAAGACGATATGATAATTCGGTAACAGTAGTTAGAAATGCAGTTAAGTATATTATTTTTTTTAGTAAAAGAATTAGTGTATATAAAAGATTATGTCAACAAGAAAATATGAAATTTAAAAAAATGCCTTTGGACATTGAAATTAGGTGGAATGCAACATGTTAACAACGGCTCTTAAATAGGGAAGTCATAGATTTATATTTACAACAAGTTGCTCATAATGAAATTTACCCACCAACCGATAAGGTATGGGGTAAAGTTCGTTTATACAAAGATTTTTTAAAAATATTTGATACTTGGACCAAAATATTGTTTTTGCATATATGTCGCTGTTTTACATCAATTAATAGCAATAATGTTGGTTTTTAAAAAGTATCTTCCAGATGAAAGATATTTTGATGTTGTTAATGTAATGTTGGTTGAAGCACTTATGGTGACAAGAGACCTATTGTATGCATCCCATAGGAAAGGGAAAAAAAGATTAACCAACTTCAAAATGATTTGAACACAATTACTAAGGGCGAAGCAGAAGAACTATTTAGCCCTAACTTTGATGAAGAGTGAAGATCAATAAATGTATTTTTTTTTTGTTATGGAATTATTTAAGAATATTTACTATTTTGTAATTTACACGTGGAGAATATGATGCAAATAATTAACAGACTGATAGTTATCAAGCTAGTTGAGATGCAATTGATTTGTAGTGACATAATCTCTTCACAATTTTTTTAATTTGTGATTTTTTAAGGTCTTATCAGAAATTCAATTAATAAAATGTATGAATTCTAATTTTATTAATATTTATTCAAAAACATTTTAATTTTGTTTTGTATTCTACATAATTTGGAAATAGTTAAACGAAAAATAAAGAAAAAAACTTAATCAAATATGAGAAAAACTATTGAAGAAAATTTAAAAAAATAATAAAACTAGAAATAAAATTATTATTTTTCTTTATATCATAATATTTTTCTTTATATGAATATAAAAAATTACTATTTTCATGAATCATAATAAAAATAAACATTTAAAAATTATACTATGTTTTCACTTAGATTAGTATATTAGTATTTAGTATTATTAATTTATTAGACTTTTTTTTTCCTTTATTTGTTCCTTAAGTTTTGAAAAACAAGCCCGCCCGTCCCTAGGCTTTGGGCTGGGCCTGGGCATAACATATTTGGAGTTTGGGCCGGATTGAATATCGACAGGAGCCCAATGGATTTTGGACAGGGCCGTCTTAACCCAATGCAATGTGTTTAGGGCCGGGCCCGACTTCTTTTACAGGCCTGAGTTTAACCAATGGCCACTAATTACAAAAATAACCCAATGTTTTATCTTATTTACGAATTAAATCCCATATTTTTAATTTTTTCAAATAAAACCCAATACTTTTTGGGACTATATCAATTTCGATCCTCCGTCCATCTATGTTGGGGACTTAGTGTGTGCTTGGTGTGAAGGATTTGATGAGAAATGATAAAAAAATAAAACTCTGATTCATTTTGAATTGTAAATTATGTGTGAAAGAGTGAGAAAGTGTGAGAAGTGATAATCTCAACTCCTTACTAACTAACTTTTGTTTTTCACTACAAGTGATGAGATTTGGTGAAAAAAATCTTTTGGTTGTATATTTTTCATAATATTAAGATTGTCACTCAAGATAAAAATAAAATAAAATAAAATCTCATCTAGATCGCATTTCACGCTATTTGCTTCTTTTTGATAAGTGATTGTGGGAAAGAAGAATCATTGTTTTTTTCTTTTCTCACCTATGTAAGAGAACCTATGTAAGAGACCACGATTATTTCTTTTCTTTTCTTTTTTCTTGCATGCCAAACAGAGTGTAGGGTTAAGCATCTAACCGAGCAAAAACTGGCTAGGAGATGTGGTGTCCAATGCCCATTGATGCTTTTTCTCTCTCTAATAATGCATAAAAGACCTAAGAGCATCTCCATTGCAAACATTAAAAGGTGTGCCAGTTTAAGATATTAACTAGTTAACAAGTTATATTGATATTTGTCCCACATTATACGTGTTAGTGAATAAGATAAAGTTAGCTTTGCACTAACAAACTTTTGTTGGCCTAATTTTTATTAAAAATGTATATTCCATAAAAGATAGGAGAGTGGATGATAGGTGGGGCGCCGCTAAGTGAATGGTGATTGAGTGTCACTATTTATTAGTTAATTAGTTGGTGTTTAGCTAATA
>BRYF01000005.1:7162500-7165000 GCA_030159135.1 Actinidia polygama | reverse complement strand
AGAAGTCTGCCCAATCCACATACATTCGGACCACCCGGATTGACATGTCATGTTGGAACCGAGATGACCGAAGAATTGAGGGTAGCCTTGGTGGAATTCCTTAGAAGAAACTATGATGTTTTCGCCTGGTTGGGGCGACGTTCCCGGCATCGACCCACAAGTCGCTGTTCACAAGTTATTCACCAACTCTGATCATCCGCCAGTCCGTCAAAAGAGGCGGAAGTTTGCTCTAGAACGCATGAAAGTATCGAAGAAGAAATAACAAAGCTCATGAAAGCCAATGTTATCAGAGAAACCCACTACCCTGATTGGCTCGCCAACGTCGTCGCCCCTAAAAAAGGGGGAAAGTGGCGAGTTTGTGTAGATTTCACCGATCTCAACAAGGCCTGCCCGAAAGACAGTTTTTCTCTGCCAAAAATTGACATGATAGTAGACGCCACTTCCAAGCATGAACTCCTGAGCTTCATGGATGCCTTCTTCGGATATCATCAAATCAAAATGCACCCACCGGACGTGGAGAAGACTTCTTTTATCACAAAAGGGGTCTATATTGGTACAAAGTAATGCCATTCGGCCTGAAGAATGCAGGGGCGACCTACCAAAGATTGGTGAATAAAATGTTCAAAGAACAGATAGGGAAGACCATGGAAGTCTATATAGACGACATGCTCGTCAAAAGCCTGACTGCGACCGACCATATCGCCCACTTGGAGGAAGCATTCAACATTCTGCGAAGACACCGTATGATGCTAAACCCGTCTAAGTGTATCTTTGGAGTCTCCTCAGGCAAGTTCTTGGGTTTTCTAATAACCAAGCGCGGAATTGAAGCGAACCCTGATCAAATTCAAGCCTTGCTCGATATGAGCTCGCCTAGAAATATCCGTGAAGTACAACAACTGACCGGGTGAGTCGCCGCCCTCAATGGATTTATCTCCAAGTCAGCCGATAAAGTGCCTCCCATTCTTCCAGATCCTAAGGAAGAATCAGGGTTTCCAATGGATGGAAGAATCCGAAGCGGCTTTCCAGCAACTCAAGAAATACCTTGGGTCCCCGCCCTTACTTACTGTCCCTGCGGCAGGCGAAGAACTCCTGATTTATACCTCCGTCTCGCCAATGGCAGTTAGTGCAGTCCTAATCCGAGAAGAAGACAAAGTCCAAAGGCCTATATACTATGTCAGCAAAGTCTTGATAGGAGCAGAAACTAGATATCTAAGAATCGAGAAGCTCGCCTTCGCTCTCCTGGTCACCGCTAGAAAACTTCGCCACTATTTCCAAGCACATCCCATCGCTGTGCTAACGGACCAACCCTTGAAACAGATTCTCTTACGACCCGATGCCTCAGGAAGACTCCTCAAATGGTCCATTGAGCTAAGTGAATTCCACATCGATTACAGACCCAGAACGGCGATCAAAGCCCAGGCCTTGGCGGATTTTATAGCCAAATTCACCTACGAAGAGGTTCCGGAAATAAGAATGACTTCTCCCAAAATGGAATTCCCGAAAAAGCAGAAAATTGAGGATCTCGCCACTTGAAAATTGTTCGTAGATGGATCATCCGGAAACAAATGGAATATTCTATTCACCTCGGATTCAAAGCCACCAACAACGAAGCCGAATATAAAGCTCTCCTCGCCGGATTAAGGGTCACGACAGATTTAGGAGTGGATTCCCTGGATGTCTTCAGGGACTCACAACTCGTGGTAAGCCAAGTTCAGGGAGACTACCTCGCCAAAGACACGCGGATGATGGGATACTTAGACATGGTGAAGAGCATGACAGAGAGATGGCAACCTTCAAAATTCACCAAATCCCAAGGGAAGAAAATAAGCAGGCGAACGCACTTGCTAACCTCGCCTCCGCCTTCGATTTCATATCAGATAGAAGTATACCTCTGGAAATATTACCTGGTCCCAGTATTGATGCGAAGGCGGTATGCCCTACGGAAGCAAGCCCGACATGGATGGATGAAATCGTCGCCTATATCCGAGATGGGGTCTTGCCTTCGGACAAGCTCCTAGCCCGTCGAGTCCAACACAGGTCTGCAAAGTTTTGCATCTTTCATGGAATATCGTACAAAAGATCATTCTCGGGCCCTCTTTTAAGATGCTTGCGACCTGAAGAAGCTGAATATATCCTGAAGGAAATCCATGAGGGCATCTGCAGAAATCATTCGGGGGCGAGATCGCTGGTGAAGAAAGCAGCTCACCAAGGGTACTTCTGGCCCCAGATGCAACAGGACGCAACAGCTTCTACAAAGAAATGCGACAAATGCCAAAGGTTCGCTCCTGTAAGTCGAGTTCCTCACACTGAGATGGTGCCAATGATTAGTCCATGGCCATTTTTCCAATGGGGGGTTGACATACTCAGGCCCTTGCCACAAGCTCCTTTGCAGAAAAAATTCTTGATCGTCGCCATTGACTACTTTACCAAATGGATAGAAGCCGAGCCCCTCGCCCGAATCACTGAGAGGAACACTACGAAATTCGTCTGGAAAAGCATA
>BRYF01000005.1:7147500-7155000 GCA_030159135.1 Actinidia polygama | reverse complement strand
ATTTCAAAGGACAAAATTTCTGCCAACCCATAAAAAAAAGCCATTGTGAATTGGCCTGCGACCCACAAATGTGATAGAGATTAGAAGCTTTTTGGGACTCGCCGGTTATTACATATGATTTGTACAAGACTTTTTGCGCCTAGCGACACCAATAACAAAATTGACCCAAAAGCATGTGACCTACAAGTAGGACACAAATTATGAAGATAGTTTTCAGGAATTGAAAAAGCGGTTGGTATCGACTCCTATTCTGCCCTTGCCAATAGGAGCTGGTGCTTATGTCATTTTTAGTGATGCCTCGTTTAAAGGACTTGGATGTGTTCTGATGCATTACGGAAAGGTGATTCCCTACGCCTTACGACAATTGAAGCCTTATGAGAAGAACTACCCAACCAACGATTTGGAACTTGCAGCAGTAATTTTTGCCCTCAAAATATGGCGTCATTATTTGTATGGAGAGTCATGTGAGATCTACACGAACCACAAAAGCCTTAAATATATTTTCACCCAAAAAGAGCTCAACATGCGACAATGATATTGGTTGGAACTTATAAAGGACTACGGCCTTACGATTCTTTACCACCCCGGTAAAGCAAATGTTATAGTGGATGCACTCAGTCGGAAATCTTCCGGCAATTTGGCGTACATGATCACAACCTAACCGAAGACTTGAGAAAACTTGACGTAGAGATCGTGTCTCACAATAAGATGCTATGTTATTCGCTCTTATGGTAGAGCCCACTATCATTGAGAAGATCAAGGCAGCGAGCGCAAATGGATGATAATCATTTGAGGAAACTCCGTGACGAAGTGGAGAAAGGAAGAGACATAAAATTTTCTTTTGTCGACGACATTTTGAGATTGAAGGACATATTGTGTGTACACGTTCGGCAGAAATCAAGCAACAAATTTTGGAGCAAACCAATAGTTTGAGGTTTGCTATTCACCTGGGATGTACCAAGATGTACCACGATTTGAGGGAGGTGTTTTGGTATCCAAGCATGAAAAAAGACGTTGCAAATTATGTAGCAAGGTGCATTCATTGTCAAAGAGTAAAAGCGGAACACCAGTGGCTTGGAGGATTGTTGACTTATAAAACTTAAAAACCTTTAATTCCTCTAATATATATATATATGTGTGTGTGTGTGTGTGTTACTCATGTGAGAATAATATATGTTATGTTCCAAATATTAATTATAATTTTTAAAAGTTTTTATGAAAATATGAATTTCTGTTAAAGAGTAACAGAAAAACGGACACATGTCAAGTATGTATGAATAAACCATGTGGATCAATATAGACCACGTAGCAGTGTAAATTACTCCATGAAACTGTATGTGAATAACCCACTCCAAGACAAAATTGCCAAAAGTTGGCCAAAATCCCCAAACCTCTCCCCCAACCCATGCTTGTCCCAGCACTTTTGCTGGGACTAGACCTAAGAGAGAGAAAGAAGAGAAGGGAAAGAGAGGAAGAAGAAGAGATTGAGAGAAATATAGAGAGAAAGTTAGAAGAGGAAGAGAGTGGAATCGAAGACACGAAGATCACGAATCCGAGTTAATTTTTACGAGGTAACATCACGAATCCTCAAGAGTAAACCAAAGTTACGTCATGTTTTATTTCAAAACTACTATTCGTATTTTAGCCATAACTTCTTAATACGAAAACTTTTTGAGTTTATTAAAGTGTCATAGCATATCTACTTAAAATACCTATAAGTTTGTTTCTAATAGCGCTTTTCCAATTTCAACATTAAATGGCCCAAAACAGGCTTGGAAGTCTAGATAGAAAAATACAGTCCGCGAGTTTTTCCCAGCTGGACCGGTCGGACTTTTCCCGATCGGTAGAGAAATTTTGAGTTAGGTACTGACATTTCCCCGGTCGATCGTACTTTTTCCTAATCGGTCGGTCATTTCCCCGACCGGTCGAAGCCTTCACAGACCACAACTTTTGAACATTGAACCTTCAGTTGTTGGCACACTGTCAATAGACTTATTTCCATTGAAAATCATAAACCTTACATTTCCTTTTACTTTAAGTTTACAATGTAAATAAGAAAATACTCCCCATTTGGATTCAATAAAAAATACAAGAAAACGTAATTCCCACTAAATAAAAAAGTAAAATTTTAATTTTAGTACAAAAAACGGTTTTCAACAATTATTTTAAAAACGATTCTTCTTATTATCGAATGTATACGTTGAGATAAAAATCTCACAAAATCATTTTTGACTATTCAATGTATAAGGAACAATTATCGAAAAAAATAATTTGAAGAAAATAATATTTTAAAAATTTATTTTTCACACTTAGCCAAATTTTAACGAAAAATTATTTTTCAAGAAAACTTGTCATGTAATCTTCGTTAGAGAGTCTAACTTCACTATGAATTTATCCAACCATAGTCTTTAATACGATTCATTGATATGAATAATACGTATAGTAAATCAATCTGACTCGCCTAAGGAACACGACGAACGAGAGTAACGCAATACTCACGCAAGCAATGTAAGTAACGTTAATCTCTAAAGTAGAGTAAATTACTCTTTTATGCTATGATATATACATGAAATTCTGTTATTTTTGCAAATTAAATCCATGGAATAGATATGAATCTTTGATAAAGTTACCTTATGGGTCAATTTAAATCCAAACTTCACATGCGTGACCATGTTGGATAGGGTGGTTTGAGCCACAACTTTGAATGCGAGTGCCATTTTTAAGTCCAAACAAGGCTTGCGTTGAAGTTGTGGATCATTTTGATCCGCAACTTGTATTGTGAGACAAAGTTGACTGGCACGGTTGGGCTTGAACCCAAAGATATTGAATCCATACTTGTTATGTTTGACTAAGTAGGCCTCAATAGATGATTTGGCTTGGCAGGATTATTAAGGTTATGTGGATCTCTTTGAACAAAAATTGAATTGTACACGAACACATTAGGTTGCGTGGATTTATTGATATAAAACTTGGAGTTCCTAATGATCAATTTTAGGGTATTTAGTCATGCATCAAGTTCTGTTCAAAACATTTGCGCAGCCTAACGAGTCATACCCAAACTAAATGATCCGCGCGAGCCAACTTTTGTGGTTCAAAATGATTCACCCTTTCCAACACGAATCCTACCAAGATTGGATTCAAATTGACCCAAACTTGGTCAGTCATCTCAAGTTTTCATTTAAATTGATCCCCGTATGCTAACTTTGTCATGCATAACAAGTTTTGGTTGAAAATGATCTACGAAAAGATGTATTCCAAGTTCTGTTCAAAAAATTGCACACAAGCTAACGTGTCCCCACACAAACCAAGTAAGGCTAAAACAGAAACGTACAAGTCAACTTGGTTACCCATACAAACCTGGGGTAATATTCCAAAGCCAACTTCGTCACATAACAATTAAGGGTACAAAATGATCCACCGAAGCCAACTTGGTCAAGCATAACATGTTTGGGTTCAAAATTAGGATCAAAATAATACACCCACGCTAACTCGGTCACACATCGTTGATTTGCGGTTCAAAATGATCCATCGAAGCCAACTTGGTCAGTAATAACATGTTCAAGATCATCCACGCAAGTTCATTTGTCACGCATTCGAAGTTGGGGTTTAAAATGATCCACCGAATCCAACTTGGTTGTCCATACAAAGATGGGATTTAAATCAACCCATGCAAGCTAACTTTGTCACGCATACGAAGCTTGGATTGAAAATGATCTACACATGTCAAGTTTGGATTTAAATCGACCCACGCAAGCTATATCTTTGTCACGCAACCTAATGTGACCACATACAAACCATGTTGGAGTTCATAATGAATCCAAGGCTCATTGGTCATGCATGTTAAGTTCTGTTCGAAATGAACCACTCACGCTAACATGGTAAAACACAAAACTAAAATGGTTTTAAGGGATCCACAAAACAATTTGCGTAACCATAAGAAATTAAGATCAAAATAATCTTCCCATGCCGACTTGGTGAGAAATAACATGTTTGTGTTCAAGATCATCCTTGCAAGTTCAGTTGTCAAGGATTCAAAGTTGGGCTTAAAATGATCCACCGAATCCAACTTGGTTATATATACCAACATGGGATTCAAAATGACCCACAGAAAAGAACTTGCTCACGCATGTCAAGTTTGGATTTAAATTGACCCACCCAAGTTCGGATTGAAATGACCGACCCAAGAAAACGTGGTCACGCAAACAAAGTTGGGGGGTTCAAATAGATCCACACAAGTCAACTTGCTTACCCATAGAAAGTTATGGTTCAAAAGAATCCGCCCAAGCCAACTTGATCACAAGCAACAAGTTGGAGTTCCAAATGATCCACCGAAACCAACTTGGTTAGGCATAACATGTTTGGGTTCAAGATCATCATGCAAGTTCATTTATCAAGCATTCCAAGTTGGGGTTCAAAATGATTTGCCAAATTGAACTTGGTTATCCAAACCAAGATGGAATTCGAAATGATAACCCACGAAAAAGAACTTGGTCACCCACAAACCTAATTGGGGTGTTCAAATAGATGCACACAAGTCAACTTGCTTACCATAGAAAGTTATTAGTAAAAATAATCAACCCAAGCCAACTTGGTCACAAGTAACAAGTTTGGGTTCGAAATGATCCACCCAAGCCAACTTGGTCAAGCAATAATCGGCGAAGGCAGTGTTCATGTATAAAAAGATTTGATTAATAATGATCCACGCAAACGAAATTGGTCACGCATGTCAAGTTTGTATTTAAATTCACCCACGCAAGCTAACTTTGTTAAATATACAAAGTTTGGACTGAAAATGATCCAAAAAAACTAAAGTGGTCACACCTAAACTAAGTTCGGTTTAAATAGATCCACACAAACCAACTTTATCACACATACCAAATTGGAGTTTATATGATCAATCCAAGTCTCCTTGGTCATGCATGCCAAGCTCTGTTCGAAATGATCTAACGTAGTCACACTCAAACCAAGTTGGGTTCAAATATATCCACATAAGCCAATAAGTTTGAGTTCAAAATAATCCTTCCAATCCTACTTGATCACGTATAACATGTTTGCGTTCAAGATAATTCATGCAATTCAAACTGGTCCCACATTCCAAGTTGGGTTTAATATAATCGTCCCAAGCCAACTTGACCAAGTGCTCTACCCAGTGACGAACCCAAGGAACATCGAGTTAAAGTTCGTTATGACCCACAAAATATATGGGTGAATAAAGGCATATTTCTCATACAAAATTATCAAGTAACGTAGTTAATAGCAGTCTACTATAAGAAGGCCGAACAAAAATCGTACCAAATTATGTTATATTCAAGGCCGAACAAAAACACGACTGTGACCTCTGTGACTCTTAAACCTACACAATTGAGGATGAGTCACTTTCTCGGTCGGTCTCGAGAATAAGCTTAGGTATCCCGATTAGCATAGTCCATCCAATCAAGTCCGATACTCAATATAGTTTAGTCATCGTAAAACCAAATAATTGCAAAACACTCGATGCTCATTTTACAAAATTCAAATAAACATAATTTGAACAGTCAAAAGTATCACACGTCAATAAGTATATCGTACCAACTTATAGATGCTCAACGAGGAAGATGACTAGATCCACCCCATGACTCCGAGTCCTTCAAAAGATTTGAGTCATAGTTCGTTGTGACACACAAGAAGACATGTATAAAGAATTGAATGCATGAGTTTTGGAGCTTACTTTGAGACATGGATCATTATATAAGAGGGGTCCTTCACTTAGGCCAAGGCATCGCATCACGTGGTCCACCCAATAAAATTCTATGGTTAATCTAATATTTTACCTGAACAAAATCTATGGGTGAATAAAGGCATATCTCTCATACAAAATTATCAAGTAACGTAGTTAATATATTCGAGAATACTTGGGCCAAGGCATCCTTATTAGCATGGTTCATCCAATCGAGTCTGATCGTCAGTCAAGTAAAACCCAACTATTACAAAACAATTAATGCTCATTCTACAAAAATTCAAATAAGCAAAAATAGAAATAGTCAAAATATCACACATGGAAATAACTAAATCGTGTCAATTTATAGAATCTCAACAAAGAAGATGGCTAGACCCAGCATAAGTCCGAGACCTATATAAGTAATCCAGTTAGTGTCCTACCCGGTGACAAGCCCGAAGAACATCGTGCTCAAGTTAGTTACGGCCCACGATAGGAGAATTGAATGCTTGATTTTTAGACCTTACTTTGAGACATGAATATTTATATAAGAAGGGGCTTTAACTTGGGCCAAGGCATTGCATTCACGTGATCCATCCAATGAAATTTCATGATCAATTTAATCGTACCTCTACAAAATCAATGGGTGAATAAAGGCATATTTCTCCAACCAAACTAACAAATAAAGTAAATTAAAGGTAGTCAATTTCTTAAAAAAAGTAGCATTTGTATTTGGAGGCAAAAAAATTGTATCTACTTATGTGATGAGCCCGGGGAATATTAAGATCAAGTTAGTTACGACCCACGAGAAGACATGTATAGAGAATTGAATGCTTGAATTTAGACCTTTATTAGAGACTTGAATCTTTATAGAAGACGGGGCATTTAGTTATGCCAAGGCATCGCATTCACATGGTCCATCAAATGAAATTTCATGGATAACTAATTGTACCTTTAAAAAATTATTGGGTAAATAAATGCATATTTCTCCTACCAAATTAATAAGTAACGTAGTTAAAGGTAATTCATTTCTACAAGTTAGCATTTGTATTTAGAGGTGAAAAAAATCGTATTTGCTTACGCGATGATCAAGGTTGTCTCTATCTCCCCCGTGAGTCCTAAACCTACAAAAGTGAAGACGAGTCACTATCTCGGCCGGTGGTCAACCGAGTTACCGATAGCCCTCAATAAGATAAATATAAAAAATATTAATACAATTGTTACATAGCCTAATATCTAGAGGTGTGGGATACATATTCAAGCAGCCTTAGGCCTAGGTATCCCTATTGGCATGGTCCATCCAATCTAGTCCGATAGTCAATAGAGTTGTCCTCACAAACCAAACAATTGCAAAACAATTAATCCTAATTCTACAAAAATGCAAATAAGCATAATAAGAAATAGTCAAAGTATCACACATGACAATAACTAAATCTTACCGTCTTATAAAAGCTTAACGAATAAAATTACTAGATTCACCTTGAGTTTGAGATCCACAAAAGAAGATCCGGTTATTGCCCTACCTAATGAGGAACCCAAGGAAACTTCGATCTCAAGTTAGTTACGGCACACAAGAAGACATGTATAGAGAATTGAATGCATGATTTTTAGACCTTACATTAAGATGTGGATATATTAGACGGGCCGTTACTTAGGCCAAGGCATCGCATTGACGTGGTCCATCCAATAAAATTTCATGGTCAATCTAATTGCACCTGCATAAAACCTATAAGGGAATAAAGGCGCAATAGTAGTCAATTACTACAATAAAGAAGCATTTGCATTTGAAGGGGAAGAAAATATGA
>BRYF01000005.1:7112500-7115000 GCA_030159135.1 Actinidia polygama | reverse complement strand
CGGAAGTTTAGGCCACTGAAAGTGGCTCTGATACCATGTTAAAATAAATAGTAGAGAGAGAATCTCTCTGTGTTTTCTTGTGTTTATTTTTGTGTAATATAATGGTATATATATACATAACCACCGAAAGGGGGTTGGACTTGGGTGTTCTTGGAGCACCTCTTTGTTGACAATGCAGCCGAAAGGGAGTTGGATATGTTTGACAATGCAGTGGTGGCTCCTTATTTCAACAAAAAAATATTATCATGGAGCTATAGCTAAAAGCCTCAAAAGAAAATTATAAGTCTAAAAGCCTCTCTCTCTTCGATCTCTCCCCCTGTTTTGCCTTTTGCACATCACCTCCTACCGGGCAGTTGCAAGGCGTTTCATGCTCTATTTGGCATCTCTTGTCACACACTTGATAGATTATGCTCTATTTATGCTCGTCTCAAGGTTAAACGTAGAAGACAATGGCATTTTGGGAACAAATGGGATATGATGAAGATAATCTTAGTCCTATATGTTTGAAAGGGTGGACTGAGATGGCGTGGGTACTGAGAGGAAAAGGGGGTGCGAATAGATGCTCCCACGAATCACCCCCCAATGGGTCAGCGGAGGTACTGATCTGCCCTCCAATTTGAGGTGGTGCTCTTTACTTGTCAGTCCGTGGCCCAAGGAAATCCCAACGTTAAAGCCTACTCTAGAGTACAGACCCTCGCGGGGGTCTGTTTATACCATAGAATGGCAGCCAATTAGAATTGTCCACGTGGCAAGTTTTTGGTTAAAAGAGAGTGCAAAAACACATGGGATTATTTCCATGATTAAGATTTGATATTTGAAGAAAATACACGTGGCTATTTTAGTGATTTAGTACATGGGTCTTTTAGTGGGCTGATGGAATGAAATGCACGGAGGTCCCCGACCCCAAAACTCCAGCAGTCTAATTTCTCTATCAATTGCAAATTTATATCCAGTCAATTATCTTTTCCTTCCATGCAATGATCAATTTTTTCATTTTCAATTCAAGTTCATAGTTGTAACTTTAATTTCCTTGCAATGATCAATTTTATCATTTTCAATTCCGACACTGTTATTTACTTTTAAGTTTCGCGCTTCTTTCGTTTTTATATTATGTAAAACAGTTGTTAAGTTCCGGCATCAAGTCAAAAAAGAACCGGTGGTGAGTTCTCCTACCGCACGCAATTCATCAGATTAAAAATCAATTTTAATCTCACTCGAACCGAGTCTGATCTTGACATGCCCGCTTATCTCAATCACAATTTGCAAGTTTTTTCGTTTTTCTTTAGAAGGAAACATGGTCTTAATTAAACCTTCAATGGACTCACAATTCAATTTTATATAGATTAATTGTTGTGGGTTTCCATTTTATAGAACATATTATTTAGGATATGTTCCAGATACAATCAACTTTGTCTACGAAATTCTTTTTCAAGTATTTATTATTTACGTTTTTAGAACGAAAAACTTTTTTTTTATCAACTTTACTTTTTTCGGTCATATTAAATTTTGCACAGTTTACACCGTGCAGGAGGTACGGTGGGATTTATTAAGACACCACCCAAATAAAGTGTCAGAGTAAATACTCCAAAAGAGTTGAGTTTTAGTTTAGGAGTGGCAAAATTTGTTAACTCGGTAGGGTTTTGACCCCTGCTCAATCATAAAATTATAATGAAAAGAGTTTATGAGGTTGTTGATAGGACTTAGTCGAATCTCTTGAGCGATGGTGGCAGGTAACATTGAGGACACTCAGGACAGGAGGTGTGTTATTTGCTTTTGATCTCTTGATTGTGGTGGCAGTAGAATGATGGAGGAATAATGTGAGAGAGATGTATCGTTAGAGGTTGCATTTTAATAGGCTCAATTTAGGGTATTCTTTTTTTTAATTTATTATTATTTTTTATTTTTAGTGATTTTTTTTCTGGATCAAAAATTTATATTTTTTTAGTTTTTCTTGACGAGAAAATTCCAAAAATATAAAAAAAAAATCATTAAAGATGAAAAAAATATTTTTATCCACAAAAAATATAAAATATTTTTTTCAAATTAGATGATCATTTTTATATTTTTAGACTTGGAAAAGTATAAAATTTTAAATAAACGGAAAAAAAAGTTCATTAGAAATAAAAAAACACTCGGGCCATGTTTGTTTTAGAGATTGAATTTGGTAGATTAAAAATTCAGTCTGATTTAAGGTTGGATAACAAATTCAGTCGGACTAAGTCAGATTACCAATCTTGTGAAATCTCAATATGCACTTTTTTTTTACAATGAATATGGGTGTTAAATTAAACACTTTTTTATATTTTTCATGATAATCCTCATATCATAATCTTTAACTAAATAAAAAACTCAAGTACTTCATAAATAGATAAAAAAAATACAATTCTTAACTAGACATCCATATAATTAACTAACAACAATAATAGTATTCAAATAAAAATATCATATCACTCTCAATTGTCATAAGTTATAAAATTAGACATCTTTACATGTCATTAGA
>BRYF01000005.1:7077500-7087500 GCA_030159135.1 Actinidia polygama | reverse complement strand
TTGGTCGGAGCTCCTTGGGTTTTTAAGTCTCACAGTAAAGGAGAGAAAAAAAAGAAAAGAGAAGTGAGGGAGAGAGGGAGAGGGAGAGGGAGGAGAGAGAAAGGGAAAAAGGAGATGTTGATAGGAGGTGCGTTTGAAAGGGTTTCTCTATGGGGTAACACACACACACCAACACTAGTTTATCTCAACCTATTCCCAATAGGCCTAACAAAACATAGTCTAAACAAAAAAAAAATTATAAACCATATAGCCAATGGCCAAACCACATTATATATAAACGAACACTTATGGACCAAGGCCCAATCTAACATAATGGACCTGCCCAAAATAGCCCAAGACCGAAAATAAATTACCAGACACTACATATTAGGCCCTCCACAAGATGAACTGACTGAAAGTTGATATAAATATGAGAGAATAGCTCAAATATGACAAGCATAGATCAAATAGTACTTTAGTTGGGAGACTTGAACCCAGTTTACTTTAGTCAGCAACCACTTTTATCAATCGATATTCAAGAATAATGAAGAAGAAGATCAGTACTCAGTAAATGAATTTCAGTAATCAGAACATGGCATTCACTGAAAGTTCTAGAAATTCTTTTGATCAACACCTAGTTTCTTTGATTTCCTGCAAACCATAAATTATTCAATCTATGTATTAAGAAAACATAGGGAAAGAAAAGAAAGATTCGAAATAACTTCTCAAAGACCAGAGAGGGTGGTGCTCTTTCAAAGATCAGTGGAAATAACTTCTCAAAGACCAGAGAGGGTGGTGCTCTTTCAAAGGTCAGTGGCTTTATTCCCCAAGGGTCTGGACACTGGAACTTTCCATTGCTGAGATCCCAAGTCACAGAGGAGGAAGTTCAGGCCATCACCACCATTCCTATTAGCAGCTCAAATACAAAAGACCAATTGGTTTGGCACTTTAATGCTAATTGTATTTACTCGATCAAGTCTAGCTATTCTATAACCCTTAATCAATATACCACCTCTAAACCAGTTAAGGTAGAATCTTCTCGGCCTACTCCTGAGATAGTATGGAAGAAGATATGGAGTACCCCTTCGCCTTCTGATGCAATGTATATAGACAAAGAACCAATAACAAAACCCTAACCGTTGATTCTGAATAATGCCGGTTTGGATTTCTTCTCTAAACCTGTTGATTCCAGTGAATATCAGGCAAAGAGGCATCAAAAGTTCGTTGGTTTGCAAAAATACTGAACGATTAGGGTAAACAGCGCAAAGTCAAACATAAACTATATTAATCTCAAAAAACTGCTGAAAATATCATGAATAAGAGTATAAATATGATATACAAAATCCTAGGCCCCGACAAACCGAGTTAAAAGAAAAACTTACGAAAACACTAAAAAACAAGCCCAGAACACTAAACGGGCTGAAAATCATACTTAGAAGTGTTTTTTCATGTTTTCCTGGATGATAAAATATGTGATATTTTCTAGGACCTTCTCTTCATTGAGAGTTTTCCGAAAATATATTATAATAGAAAAATAGAGTTACGCAGCAAAAGTTACGCCCGGTTAAAGTTTACCGACTATGCAGGCATAACGCCGTCTCCGAATCTCCAAGTAGTCTTCTTCTATGCTATCTTCATCAACTCCTAAAGTTAAACACTTTATTTGAAAGGTTATAAAGAACTAGATTGCTTCTCGTGAGAATCTACAACGTAAGAAATGTGCTCGAGATAATTGGTGCCCAATTTGTAAGTTGGAAATTGATTCAATTGAACACATCCTATTTTGGTGTAGCTACCAGAGGAGTCTGGTTTAGGTGTGGACTCACAAAGTAGACAACGCTAGTATCAGCACCCAAATGGTTTGAGGATATCCTCTCGGGTGATTTGCTCAAAGGTATTACAACTGAGGATGTGTTGGGCTGTCTGGAAAGCTCACAATGAGTTTGTCTTCAACACTAACGTGTTTGATCCTAGATTGAGTGTCGTCTAAGCCTTAGTTGCAAGTACCGACTACCTTAATGTAACCTATAACCAATGGGGTCCTTGTCTCCTCTTGCATTCTCCTCCCCCCGTAGTGATGTTGCTTATGGAATTATTGCCTGAAATAGTGGTGGAGCAGTTTGCCTACTGGGGCAAATCACTTGTTTCTTCAGCTTTAGCCGTGGAAGCATGAGCCATCAGGTGGCATGTCTCAATGCTCAAAATGTTGGTATTTTAAAGGATATTTTTTAGAGTGATTCCCTCAAGGTGGTAACCTGCATTTCAAGTGATCGTAGGAATTGGGAGATCAACACGATGGTGGAGGGCATTGAGCTTTTTAAATGGAATACGAATCTGGACTTTCTGGAATTTAAATAGGCAACCAAAGGTACAAGCAATAGAAAGTGAAATAAGAAATTGCTTACCGGGAGCTAAAAGAGAGCACATGGTAAAAGCAGCTACAGATACAGGGCAAAAGAAAGAATGTATATATATATATATGGAAATATATAATCAAACACATGGACTTCGAATACAAAAACTATATGACATAGGTACTCCAAGTATTAAAAAGAATAAACAGAAGTGAATGTGACATAGGTACTACAAATTAAAAATTTTCTTTTCTTCTTTTGGTTTTGGGTATCGGTTAAGTTGAGGAAAAAGATTTGAAAAGTAAATGGGTACTCCAAACAATTAGCACAAAACTTAATCGTCTCTAAATCCAATGTCTAAACTCCTAAATAAAAATAAACACAATTAATCCTAAAAACCAACACAAAAAGGTGAAACAAGGTTACCGATATGACCTTAGTCGTAGATTTCCTTGCTGTGGTAGATGAATGGCCAAGCAATCCACTGGATTTTGCGAGGACTGAGGTTCATGTTCTATCACACCTCTTGCGGTCCCTTGAGCGAAAGTATGCTCCCCTGGCAACGACGCCAAAAACTTGATTTGCTCCCAAAAGTGAATTCCTTACTTCAAGTGTACAGGGTGCGAAGTAGTAATAAAAACTCGAAATACGAGTATCGATCCCACGAGGAGAAGTGCCAAAGTGAACACAAGAAAACTAAAATACTACGATCCAATCCTAACTTAAATCTAACTTATGTTTCTAAAAAGAGAAAATAAAAATATATATACTAGAATTATATATACTAGAATTATTAATTAGATATATACTAGTCAATCAGATATATATACTATAATTATTAACTTCAGAATTCAGATATATGTTAAGATCATGGTGGGATAAATATCTTATTGAAACTACTAGACAAAGTATACAAAATGCTATCCAGATGGATGAAAATAATCTTCCTATTTTCGATGGAGATATAGGAATGGAAAAACCAGATGGAATAAATACATTAATATATACAATAATAAAATATTTTGTAGGAACTCCTAGTGAAATTAATTTTAGAATACATGATCAATTAACTAATCTAACCTGTCCTACTTTAAGTAATTTTAGATGGTACAATGTTTTTTGCATCCCGAGTAATGTTGAGAAATAATTGTACTGAAGCACTTTGGAAAGAAAATTTTATAAATAGTTTACCCAATCTTTTTACCCATAAAATACGTTAAGTGCTTAGTCAACCTACATGAAATATTGAATATGATAAATTAACATATGGTGACATCATAAGTACTATTCAAAAAGAAGGATGAAGAATGTGTATAGATATAACGATTAGTAAACAGTCTACTAAAGATAAGAACAAAGTTAAATATGAGTTAGAAACTTTTTGTGACAATATGGTTTACCTCATATAGCACCATCTAGGAGAAAACATAAAAAGATTAAAGAAATCAAACCACATAAAAAATATCATTATAAACAAAAAAGTCAAAATAAATATTATGAAAAAACTAAAAAGACTCAACATAAAAACTATAGTAAGAAAAATATAATTTGTCATAAATATGGGAAAAGAGGTCATAATAAAAATGAATGTAGGATAAAAGCTATAATTAATAGATTACAATATCTGAAGATAAGAATAAAATATTTCATATATTTAAAATAGATCACATAGAAAGTTATGACAAATCACAAAATAGTAATCAAGATAATAGCAGCTCTTCTAATAAAGATAGTTCTTCTGAAGAAGATCAAGTTGAATTAGAATGCAATGATACTTGTTGTAAAAAATTAAATGTAATTACTAAAACACAACAAGAAGAAGATTTATTAATTGCATTAATTAGTAAAATAGAAGATTATGAATTAAAACAACAATATATTAACAAATTAATATATTGCATTATGGGTGTCAATGTTGGCCGTCTGTAACCATGTTAACTTGCTTTCCCCAAACTTTTTATGGGTCGGCAAGTTGGCTTGTGTGGATCAATTTGAGCGCACTTGATATGTGTGGGACCACATTAGCCATCTGGTATCATTTTCAACCCAAACTTCATGTGTGACAAAGTTAGCTTGCATGGGTCAATTTAAATCAAAACTTGATATGCGTGACCAAGGTTGATCGGGTGAATCATGTAAACAACATTAAGCATGATAAAGTTGGCTTGCGTGGGTGATTTTGAATTTCGCTTGCGTGTTTAATTTTTGACTCCAAACTTGGTATGCGTGAACTAGTTTGCTTGCGTCGATCATTGCATGACCATAATTTTGAACCTCAACTTGGAATGCGTTACCGATTTGGCATGGGAGGATCAGTTTGGACGGTAAATATGGATTTGGCATGGGTTTTATGGATTTATTTGACCCCAACTCTTTTTGTGTGCGACCACGTTTGCTTGCATGAATCATTTTTAATCCACCCTTTGCGTGAACAAGTTCGATTGCGTGGGTTACTTTGAATCCAATCCTTGGATGCTCAAGTTGGATTGGGTGGATCATTTTGAACCCAAGCATGGTATACCTGATCTAGTTAGCTTGGAAGGATTATTTTGAACAACTCTGATACGAACTACGCCAAAAATGTGACGAAACCCGACACCAAATCTGAAAACAAACCCAAGCTCTTCCAAGTTTCATGGAAATTGCGACCCATTTCTTAGCAAAACAAAAACCTTAGTATGATGAAGACGCTACAAACGGGGATGGATGATCCGTTTGATGAGTCAGGTTTGAACACCACAAGGAATTCCTTGATAAGTTCAGATTAGTTTCTTCAAGAACTCAACAAGAATTAAAGAAATCTATAGTCAAATCAAGTTTCCTTAGAGATAAGTCAAATCTGATCATATCTTCAATCCTAATGCTAATCAAAACCTAATCAAAGAAATACAAAGAAGTCAAATCCCAATCTGATCTTCACAACTTTTTTGAATATTGAAATTCTTGGACTTTATAAACACAATCATGACTTGATTCTTTGCGAGTAAAACACACCCACATCAGATTGTAACCTCCTTTGCACATGTATAGAAACGGTTCTCTCCCGGATCGAATTTAAGTAGTAAAAACCAGCCTTTGTTAGTGAACATACTTTCTTGTTTTTGTAGAATTCTCCGGACTACAGTATTCAGCTCTTCTTTGAATCTCTTAGCTCGAGCTCTTGTCACCGGACCAATTAGAACTTGATTCGGACCATGAGCCTTGATAGCCTTGATGTACTCATCAAACTCTTTATGGAAAACAAGTTGGCTCCATTTGAACCCAACTTCATTTGTTTATGACCACGTTAGCGTGTTTGGATCATTTGGAACAGAACTTGACATTGATGACCATGGTGTCTTTGATTGATCAGTATGAACTTCATCCAACTTGGTATGCGTGACATAGTTGACTTGTGTGGATCTTTTTAAACCTGACTTTATTTGTATTTGACGACTTTTAGCTAGCCCGGATCATTTTCAAACCAAAATCACATGCATGACAAAGTTTGCTTACAATTTTAGTATACACGTGACAAAATTAGCTTACATGGGTCTACCTAAGTTCAAACTTGACATGCGTAACCAGGTTGGGTAGTATGGGCCTATTAAGTTCAAACTTAACATACATGAGCAGGTTGACTTGCATGGGGCATTTTGAAAACAAACTTGGTATGACCTAGTTAGTTGGATTGCATTGATCATTGGTGGACCAAGTTGGATTTGGTGGATTATTTTGAGATCCAACTTGGAATGCGTGACAAACTTGTTTTGCATAGATGATAATTAACTCAACCATGTTATGTTTGACCAAGTTGGCTTCGATCGATCACTTTGAACCCCAACTTGATATGGGTGACCAAGTTGGCATGGGGGGCATATTTTGAATCCCAACATTGCATGGGTAACGAAGTTGAATCCAATTTGGTTTGTGTAGATCATTTTGAACCACTTGGAATGAATGATCAATATACCCTGTATTCATAATTATAAACTCCAATTTAGTATGTGTGACACTGTTAGCTTGTGTAGATTACTTCGTATGAACGATAAAGTTACCTTATGGGTCAATTTAAATCCAAACTTCACATGCGTGACCATGTTGGATAGGGTGGTTTGAGCCACAACTTTGAATGCGAGTGCCATTTTTAAGTCCAAACAAGGCTTGCGTTGATGTTGTGGATCATTTTGATCCGCAACTTGTATTGTGAGACAAAGTTGACTGGCACGGTTGGGCTTGAACCCAAAGATATTGAACCCATACTTGTTATGTTTGACTAAGTAGGCCTCAGCAAATGATTTGGCTTGGCAGGATTATTAGGGTTATGTGGATCTATTTGAACAAAAATTGAATTGTACACGAACACATTAGGTTGCGTGGATTAATTGATATAAAACTTGGAGTTCCTAATGATCAATTTTTGGTATTTAGTCATGCATCAAGTTCTGTTCAAAATATTTGCACAGCCTAACGAGGTCATACCCAAACTAAATGATCCGCGCGAGCCAACTTTTGTTGTTCAAAATGATTCACCCTTTCCAACACGAATCCTACCAAGATTGGATTCAAATTGACCCAAACTTGGTCAGTCATCTCAAGTTTTCATTTAAATTGACCCCCGTATGCTAACTTTGTCATGCATAACAAGTTTTGGTTGAAAATGATCTACGAAAAGATGTATTCCAAGTTCTGTTCAAAAAATTGCACACAAGCTAACGTGTCCCCACACAAACCAAGTAAGGCTAAAACAGAAACGTACAAGTCAACTTGGTTACCCATACAAACCTGGGGTAATATTCCAAAGCCAACTTCGTCACATAACAATTAAGGGTACAAAATGATCCGCCGAAGCCAACTTGGTCAAGCATAACATGTTTGGGTTCAAAATTAGGATCAAAATAATACACCCACGCGAACTCGGTCACACATCGTTGATTTGCGGTTCAAAATGATCCATCGAAGCCAACTTGGTCAGTAATAACATGTTCAAGATCATCCACTCAAGTTCATTTGTCACGCATTCGAAGTTGGGGTTTAAAATGATCCACCGAATCCAACTTGGTTGTCCATACAAAGATGGGATTTAAATCAACCCATGCAAGCTAACTTTGTCACGCATACGAAGCTTGGATTGAAAATGATCTACACATGTCAAGTTTGGATTTAAATCGACCCACGCAAGCTATATCTTTGTCACGCAACCTAATGTGACCACATACAAACCATGTTGGAGTTCATAATGAATCCAAGGCTCATTGGTCATGCATGTTAAGTTCTGTTCGAAATGAACCACTCACGCTAACATGGTTTTAACACAAAACTAAAATGGTTTTAAGGGATCCACAAAACAATTTGCGTAACCATAAGAAATTAAGATCAAAATAATCTTCCCATGCCGACTTGGTGAGAAATAACATGTTTGCGTTCAAGATCATCCTTGCAAGTTCAGTGGTCAAGGATTCAAAGTTGGGCTTAAAATGATCCACCGAATCCAACTTGGTTATATATACCAAGATGGGATTCAAAATGACCCACAGAAAAGAACTTGCTCACGCATGTCAAGTTTGGATTTAAATTGACCCACCCAAGTTCGGATTGAAATGACCGACCCAAGAAAACGTGGTCACGCAAACAAAGTTGGGGGGTTCAAATAGATCCACACAAGTCAACTTGCTTACCCATAGAAAGTTATGGTTCAAAAGAATCCGCCCAAGCCAACTTGATCACAAGCAACAAGTTGGAGTTCCAAATGATCCACCGAAACCAACTTGGTTAGGCATAACATGTTTGGGTTCAAGATCATCATGCAAGTTCATTTATCAAGCATTCCAAGTTGGGGTTCAAAATGATTTGCCGAATTGAACTTGGTTATCCAAACCAAGATGGAATTCGAAATGATAACCCACGAAAAAGAACTTGGTCACCCACAAACCTAATTGGGGTGTTCAAATAGATGCACACAAGTCAACTTGCTTACCATAGAAAGTTATTAGTAAAAATAATCAACCCAAGCCAACTTGGTCACAAGTAAATTGTTTGGGTTCGAAATGATCCACCCAAGCCAACTTGGTCAAGCAATAATCGGCGAAAGCAGTGTTCATGTGTAAAAAGATTTGATTAATAATGATCCACGCAAACGAAATTGGTCACGCATGTCAAGTTTGTATTTAAATTCACCCACGCAAGCTAACTTTGTTAAATATACAAAGTTTGGATTGAAAATGATCCAAAAAAACTAAAGTGGTCACACCTAAACTAAGTTCGGTTTAAATAGATCCACACAAACCAACTTTATCACACATACCAAATTGGAGTTTATAAATGATCAATCCAAGTCTCCTTGGTCATGCATGCCAAGCTCTGTTCGAAATGATCTAACGTAGTCACACTCAAACCAAGTTGGGTTCAAATATATCCACATAAGCCAATAAGTTTGAGTTCAAAATAATCCTTCCAATCCTACTTGATCACGTATAACATGTTTGCGTTCAAGATAATTCATGCAATTCAAACTGGTCCCACATTCCAAGTTGGGTTCAATATAATCGTCCCAAGCCAACTTGACCAAGTGCTCTACCCAGTGACGAACCCAAGGAACATCGAGTTAAAGTTCGCTATGACCCACAAAATATATGGGTGAATAAAGGCATATTTCTCATACAAAATTATCAAGTAACGTAGTTAATAGCAGTCTACTATAAGAAGGCCGAACAAAAATCATACCAAATTATGTTATATTCAAGGCCGAACAAAAACACGACTGTGACCTCTGTGACTCTTAAACCTACAAAATTGAGGATGAGTCACTTTCTCGGTCGGTCTCGAGAATAAGCTTAGGTATCCCGATTAGCATAGTCCATCCAATCAAGTCCGATACTCAATATAGTTTAGTCATCGTAAAACCAAATAATTGCAAAACACTCGATGCTCATTTTACAAAATTCAAATAAACATAATTTGAACAGTCAAAAGTATCACACGTCAATAAGTATATCGTACCAACTTATAGATGCTCAACGAGGAAGATGACTAGATCCACCACATGACTCCGAGTCCTTCAAAAGATTTGAGTCAAAGTTCATTGTGACACACAAGAAGACATGTATAAAGAATTGAATGCATGAGTTTTGGAGCTTACTTTGAGACATGGATCATTATATAAGAGGGGTCCTTCACTTAGGCCAAGGCATCATCGCATCACGTGGTCCACCCAATAAAATTCTATGGTTAATCTAATTTTTACCTGAACAAAACCTATGGGTGAATAAAGGCATATCTCTCATACAAAATTATCAAGTAACGTAGTTAATATATTCGAGAATACTTGGGCCAAGGCATCCTCATTAGCATGGTTCATCCAATCGAGTCTGATCGTCAGTCAAGTAAAACCCAACTATTACAAACAACTAATGCTCATTCTACAAAAATTCAAATAAGCAAAAATAGAAATAGTCAAAATATCACACAAGAAAATAACTAAATCGTGTCGATTTATAGAATCTCAACAAAGAAGATGGCCAGACCCAGCATAAAGTCCGAGACCTATATAAGTAATCCAGTTAGTGTCCTACCCGGTGACAAGCCCGAAGAACATCGTGCTCAAGTTAGTTACGGCCCACGATAGGAGAATTGAATGCTTGATTTTTAGACCTTACTTTGAGACATGAATATTTATATAAGAAGGGGCT
>BRYF01000005.1:7047500-7052500 GCA_030159135.1 Actinidia polygama | reverse complement strand
AATTGTTTCAGTGCTTTAAACTGGTGAAGGATTAAGTATATATAGGCAAAGAAAAGATACAATTTTTCAAGAAAAGACACAATTTTTCTGAAGGAAGACAACCCTTCAAGGGATCTATTCATTTAAAATTTAAACGTACAAGAACTAAAACTAACAGATGCAACAATTCAGGATTAATCTTAACGGATGCAACTATTCGGGACTAATTCGAAAAGATGCGACTGTTCGGGACTGATCCGAAAAGACGCAACTGTTCGGGGATAAAACTGTAATTAAAAAAATTTATTTATTAAAATTAAATAAATAAATTTTCTATAAAAAATATTAGTTTGACCCACAACCCGCACCCGAGCCCACAGCTCGATCCGGGCGGGCGCGCGTTGGAATTTTTAGCCCAGTCCACAGAGTCCATAGTCTGGGCCCATCCATAACTCCCATCCTTCAAAAACTTGGGTACCCCTTGGGGCCCATTTCAATGAATGAAAGTTTGACTTTATAAGTCACTTCACACTCCATCTGTTTTTTAATGTGGGACAAACCCCAAAACATTAAGAATACCAAAGTTTAACCCTTTCAAGTAGCTCACTTTGATGTCAATTTTTCATTCAATTGTAAATGGTTTTCAACAACCAATTACTTGATGCTCATCTCCACATTAGAAAAACACGTTGCCACTTGGAACCGCTCAAAAAGATTGACGGAACCCATTTATTTTTTAGCCCGAACTTAGCCAAAAATCTAAAAAATTCTGGATTTGAAAACCCATTTTCCAACAGGAACTCCTCCGAGTTCGTCTCTCTCGTTTTTTTTTAAATATTGTGTGTTGAGTTTTGTGTTTCCTTTTATCTTTTATATGAAACTATTTCTCCACACAGATTTCATCAATTTAAGATATCCAGTGTTCTAATTCATACGTACGTCTCCTTGATTAATGGATCGGTCAAGGGTTTGGGAGCTTCCGAGGCTCAATTGAACTAGCCATGGCAGAAAAAATGGAATACAAATTCATGGAAAACATCTTTAATCTAGGAATTGAAAATAGACTAAGTTAACACTTGGGAACTACAAGTAACAATGAGCATTTCTCAAATGACTTGCCTCTCAATTGACTCAAGAATGTACAGATTAATAACTTGATAGAGAGTTCTAATGCTTATATGTGTAGTGCCCATTGTAGATCTCGTTCGTGCTTTCTTTGATCTTGATTATATATAGATAGATAGATTAGATTACCTTTTCGTTTTTCTCTGTATAGTACAATAGATCAAGCTTCTACTATGGCGCATCGTGGAGTTATTCTTATATGCATATATAACTAATAAAAAAAATTAAGGCTTAATTATATTAAACCACCTAAACTATCACTTTTTATTACTTTCAACCTTATCTAAAAAAGAACTTATTCGTTAGTATTTTGTTAAAATTTGGTCACATAACACCATGTGACTGGTTTTATATTTTTTATGCCAAATATGTCCTTTCCCTATGACTATATATATACTTCTATTGCTCTCTTTTAACTCTCTCTCTCTATATACACTATTCTCACTCTTATATTTTTTATGCCAAATAGAGATTTCTTACAAAGCTATAAATAAATAAAAACTGACAAAAACAAATATTAATACAATGTTAGTTTTGTTCATTGAGTAAGCAAATAAACGAGAGCGACACTCATAGCATCAAACAGAGAAGGAAGAAACATAAAATTAAAAAGTACGACCTTAAAAGTTCTTGAGTCAAATTTCATATGATATGTATTTATACACCAAAGTTCCAAACTAAAGAATTATATAAACTTTGATTTCATAACGTAGCTACAAATTTTCTTTAAAAATTTATAATTATATAAAAATTCATAAAAAAACTCTAAAGATTCTTAAAATTTACCAAACAATAGAATTCGTAACAACTTCATTTATAATAAAATATCTCAAATTAATGACCACAAAAATTCATAATAAACTAATACGATTCATAAAAGTAAGTTTATCTATCCAAGTTGTTATTATTAATTATTAATTAATTTAAATATTTAAATTAATAATTTCTCATCTAATGACTATTTAAATGATGTGTGCATCACACATCATAAATAGGAGATGTTCACGGTAGCTTTTTCCTTGTTACAAATCTAAATAAGTTAATACTCAACGACGGACGTAGAAATTACGTTGGGAGGGGGGGGGAAATTATACATTTTCAATGAATATTTTGGTAAAAATATTTAGGGGGGACAACTTTAATGGACCAATAGCAAAATAGTCAAAACTAACAGAAAATATATAAACAAATTAATTTTTTTTTCAAATGTTTGGGGGGCTGTTGCCCTACCCGCCCCCTGGGACCGCCACTGTAAATACTAGTGCGTATACGGTATAACAAATTTTCAAAACCAAAAAAAATGAAAGAATGCTTAACATAAAACTAATTTAGAGATTTTTTTAGGCAATTAAACCACTCGCTGATTTTACCCAAGGCATGGTCATGACCATTGAACAGAGTAAACTTAGACTTGTGGATGTCTTGTCCATCTCTCTCTCAAAATCCAATTGCTATGACTAATCTTCCTGCAAAAAAATGGAAAAAAGCTCAAGCATATGGTCGCGTCCCCCAAAACAACATTCCTCAACAAAATCGTGCTGTGCGCCGCCATAGATGGTGCTGCGAGAATTGGGAACAGAGGGTCACATGGTGATTTGCGCGCGAGTTTTGATGGGCTGAAGGTGGGCTAGGAGTGTAGCGGCGTGCTTTTGGGTGGTGAAGGGGTTTGGTTGGACTGCTTTCAGTTGGCGGAGGTGTAGGCAGTGGTTGAGTTGGCTGGGTTAGTGTTTGAGTAGTAGAAGAAGAGGGTGTTATTGGAACAAAAGGTTTAGCACTGAGAATATGTTGAAAATTTGAAATTAGGGTGAAATTTTGGTGTACTGAGATTAAAATAGTGTGTATTTAGAAGCTGCAACGGTAATAAGGACACGTAATTTTAATATGACTGAATACCCCTCACTTCCAAGTAGGGCAAGCTATGTTAGAACTTTTGTGAATTCGTTGAATTCGACCATAAGAAAAAATATAAAAATTATTGAAAATGGATCTGTGTAACTAAAGTTATGAGATTTTAAATTTTTGATTAAAAAAAGGATAATTGGTCTAACATCCCTCAAAATAATTTTATTTTAGTATAAAAATAACTTAAAAGATGTTTAAAGTTAAGGTCTTTATGAGTCAAATTTTTTTCCAGAAATATAAATGATCTCAAACAACATTTAGGGACCTTAGCTTTAAATATTTTTTAAGTTATCTTTATACTAGTATGAATCAATTGTGATTAATTTTTTACCAATTACCCCTTAAAAAAATATAGCTATCTTACTAAAATGCACAGGGTTAGAGCATCTCCAGCAGTGTTTTATCAATCGTGTTAATGCTATATTTTAACATAATTGAAAAAAAAATTGTTTTAATAATGTCTTCACAAATGTTCCAAATATATCATGCTTATATTTTTTATTTCAAATTTGGTATGGTAATGATGATTTGTTTTGTGAAATTAACTATATTACTCACGATATAGATAAATAATATTCTTGATTGTCTTTTTATAGTAAAAAAGTGACCGTGCTAGACGATGTCACGATGTACTGCTGGGTTGGTTATTCCAAATTATAATTAACAAGATCTGCTAGAAATAGTTTTATGCGTGGAAACATCAAATGCGAGTCTTTCTCGTTAATAAAGTGCCAATATTATGTATTTAGCCTATAAAAATTTCAGCTATAGTTCCGAATTTAAGCCAAAAAATGCTATCTAAATTTAAAATGAATAATTCAGATTCACTTGAATGTGTGAAGTCATATAACTAAGTAAATTTATATTATTCATTTTAAATTGAAAAACATTAATTGATCGAAATTCAACTTGTCTTTTTTAATTCGAATTTTGCATGTGTAAATTTGATTGATTATACTTTTAGCTCACAACTAGAAGTTCCTACTTCCTATTAGGAATTAGGAATTTCTGATAGAAAATATGTTAACTAGAATCATAATAATAATCAACCAAAATTGCAAATCAAATATTAACAGAGAAGAATTTAGAAAAGCCTGTGGGGTTGGCTTGGTCGAGGAAGTAGAACCATGCTCTCCTTGGGAATGATACACGCCCTCTTCTGCACTAGGTTGATCGGCGGTCTTTTGCAAAAATACAAAAACCTTTTAAGTCTACTTTCGTGTAGCAAAACAAACGTACCAACTGTTCAATTGCCCAACACTCAGAGCGGAGGAACCAACAAGGGTCAAGCAGGGGTTATACCCTCCTTTCTCACTTTCAAAAAAGTTACAAAATTTACTTTTAAATTTTTTTTTACACTTTAGTCCTCCCTAAAATATATTAATTTTTTTTTTACACTTTAGCCCTCCTGACTTAAAATCTTGGTTCCACCCCTGCCAACACTCAAATCGATAATCATGTAGAACATATTTTTTGATATTAATGAATCTGTTTGTGCATATAAGAAAAAAGAGGGAAGAAACTAATGTAGGTACATTGAGAGAGGTAGAAAATATTCTGATGCTTGTTGAACTCTCGAGCGGAGAACATG
Source organism: Actinidia polygama (assembly GCA_030159135.1). Classification (NCBI taxonomy): domain Eukaryota; kingdom Viridiplantae; phylum Streptophyta; class Magnoliopsida; order Ericales; family Actinidiaceae; genus Actinidia; species Actinidia polygama. The sequence continues at coordinate 7,047,903 of BRYF01000005.1, read as the reverse complement.
GATAGTGGTGGTCAAACCACTTCCAACGTTACGCTCCAAAAATCTCTCATGTAGAGATATTTTACTCCCACATGTGGGTCACAAAGTGTACATCAATGACAAATAAAATAGAAATAATAAAATATAAAAATAAATTTTTAAATTTTAAATAACAGTATAGTCTTATAATTTGGATTAATAAAAATTTTTATAAATCAAAATGAATGATTCAGATTTATTTGATCGTGTGAATTTCACGTTATTAAATAAATCTGAATTGTTTATTTTGAATTCTGAAATTTTTTCTTAATTCAAATTCTGAAACCATAGCAGATTAGAATAGGAAGCTAGTTATTTTATAAATAAAAATTTCTAAAAATCGTTGTTGTTACTACTTTTATTTACTTCCTCCTCCTCCACATGT
>BRYF01000005.1:7002500-7005000 GCA_030159135.1 Actinidia polygama | reverse complement strand
TTCTGCCTCCCTCGGATTGAGCATTGTCCCCGCTGCTGGATGAGATCTCCATACGTCCGCGGCGAAGTACTTCCGGAAAGTCCTGGAAGACAAGACCTTCAGAACCTCAAAATAGCCTCCAGGGTGTATCTTGTCAAGGACCTCCGTCATCCTCTTTGCCTAGATCTCAGACAAGGCAGACAACTTGTTGACTCGTTTTTCTGAAATAACCATTAATGTTAGTAAGGCTAGCTAAAATACATAGAAAATGAAATTAAAGTAAAGCAAAAGGACCAACCTAGCATGCCCCAAGATCTGGGGACTCGGGAAATTCCCGCGCCCGAAGGCATGCTCGGAAAAAACTCCCATTCGTCTCCTAAGGCGAAGAACCTTTTTTTCATCCTTGCACATTTCTCGACGCTCCTCTAAGCACGATCTTGTCGGCCTCGACTTGAAGTAGTACCATCCCGATTCCAACAATGGGCAGTGAGAGTACATGCACCTAAACTCGTCGCAGGACATGTGGCGTTTGAAGTATCGCCAAATGACCACGAGCATATGACACTTCGCCAGGCGTTGGGGGAAAGTTGGGCCAGACAGATTTAGTAATGGCTCTAAATCCTCCTTACGATAGGATGGATAGAGAACCTTAAACCATCTAGAAAGGCAGCCTCATAAAAAGCCACCTCGCCTGGGCGAGCAGACAAATCGTCTTGCCCTCTCCAGGAATCCTTGCTTGGACCCCAGGGGGAAAAGAATACATTTTCTTGAGTTGGTCTAGGTCTCTTTGGGTCATAATGTTGACCTCCTTTGCAAGATTAGAAGTATCCATATAGGCGGGTATGGTTCCGTGAATGGAGCCTTCAGGGGGCGAAGAGGGGGATTGGTTTACGTCGTTAGTCATATGGGACTTCCCTCCTAGGTGGTCAGATATCCAAGAAGGCAGAGAATTGTTTAAACTTTTGTCTCCTAACTCGGTCCTACTGGACATGTACTAAGGATAATGAAAACAAAAGGCAATGGTAGCAGATACTTACTGAAGTTGGGAATAGGCGAGCCGTTTGGGGCGAGGTGTGCGTCGAAGCAGAGACACCAATTTGGTAACAATAGCGAAGAACAAAAATGGATGGGGGGTCCCCTATATTTATATAATCTTGGGAGGGCCAGGATCCACTCCCATCAATGGTGGAGATCTCGCGTCGTTTTAACTTCCGAAATAAAAAACCGCCATTCCCGCCGCCGGGCTATTCTTCTTGTCAAGAAAAAGTTATTTCACCATTAATGCTCACCCATGTGGCCGCCTCTGAATAAAGCGCATTAACTGCATCCGCCACGCGGCACCTCCCAAAGAAGCACCATTGAAACACATCCACGTCACTCACTGGCAATTGTCTCCCACGATGCTTATCCCATCCGTTGATACTCGGAGGTCCCAAGTGTTTCACCTCGGGACTCCGAGTAGGGGGGCTACTAATGTGGGGTGAAATTTATCATCTCGACCGGTCAATATCCGAGACGAACATGTTGCCCCAAATAACGTGAACCATTAGGTTCCAAGATGGTCACGCTAGAACAATCCAATTAGCTATTCTCCATCAGATTGGAAGATATCTCCTAACCCTCTTGACCGAGGAAAGCACGATGGGTAAATTCGTACTTCGCCAAGGGACCATATCGCCCACCTTCAAGTAGATCTTCACAATCTTGTCGTGTTCGCTCGTATCCATATCGCCAGCCATCCTTCACCTCGCCAGTAACCTTGTTCGCCCATCATACCATCACTTGTAATCAGTATAAAAGTGACCTCGCCAGCCAACATCACGTATGGGTGAGGTGAGATACATGGTCTTACAGAAGACCATCTCCACAAGGAAACTACCTGAGATCATTTTCATCACGACACCTACAATCATGGGATGTCCTCCAGATATCAAATCTCCCTGTTAAATCTTTGATATCTCTGGGATACACTTCCATACTTAGCCGTCCGGGGATTACGCCACAGTTTTCTTACACGGTTCTCCATTCTCCATCTATATAAAGGCCGCTCCCCCACCATTATGAGGTATGGAATCTTTACTCTGGCAGACGGATAGCCCCGCTTGTCCATTGCTTAGCTTTTGATCGCCTTGGTCTGATTCCCACACCGGAAGAGTTTTGAGCGGCCTCACTCCCGCCGGTAGCGTTTGTTCACTGCTGCGCAGGTTGTCCGAGTCTTTTCCGAGGTTACCACCTCGCCATCAAGAGCAACTTGATTGTTGGTTGCTCTCCCAAAAATTCTACAACATAAGTTAATACTAGTGCGTATAACAAATTTTCAAAAAAAATGGAAGAGTGCTTAACATAAAATAATTTTGAGATTTTTGTAGGCAATTAAACCACTCGCTGATCTTACCCATGGCATGGTCATGACCAACAGAGTAAACTTAGACTTGTGGATGACTTGCCCATCTCTCTCTCTCAAAATCCAATTGCTATGATTCATCTTTCTGAAAAAAACATGGGAAAAAGCTCGAGGATA
>BRYF01000005.1:6985000-6995000 GCA_030159135.1 Actinidia polygama | reverse complement strand
GTAAAAAAGTTACCGTACTAGACGATAGCACGATGTACTATTATGTTGGTTATTCCAAATTTTAACATGCGAGCCTTTCTCACTAACAAAGTACCAAAATTATGTATTTAACTGATAAAAATTTCAGTTATGGTTCTGAATTTGGACAAAAACAAGTTATTTAAATTTAAAATGAATTATCTAGATTCACGTGAGTGTGTGAAGTCACACAACTATGTGAATCTGTATCATTTATTTTTAAATTAAAAAACGTTACTTGATCTAAATTCAGCTTGTCTTTTTTAACTCGAATTTTGCATGTGTAAATTTGATTGATTATACTTTTAGCTCACAGCTAGAAGTTACTACTTCCTATAAGTAATTAGGAATTTCTGATTGTTAACTAGAATCATAATAATAATCAACCAAAATTGTAAATTAAATATTAACAGAGAAAAGAATTTAGAAAAGCCTGTGGAGTTGGTCGAGGCAGCATTACCATGCCCTCCTTGGGAGCGATACGCCCTCTTTTGCACTAGGTTGACCAACGTTCTTTTGCAAAAATACAAAGACCTTCTAAGTCTACTTTCGTGCAGCAAAACAAACGCACCAAACGTTCAATTGCCCAACACTCAAATCGATAATCAAGTATATTTTTTGATATTAATAAGTCTGTTTGTGTATATAAGAAAGAGGGAAGTGTCACGTGACGGTCAAACCAAGATTGGGCCACGTAGACAATCAACATAAATGAGAAAAAGTCAAATTAAATAATCATGACAATATACTTGTCATATATCATAGTACAATACATCTAACCCTCTAGTGAGACCCTGTTCTGCATGAGCTATTATAGTACACAACAAAATGATAGTACATGGAATAAAAAAGAGGGAAGTGTTACGTGACGGTCAAACCAAGACTAAACCACGTAGACAATCAACATAAATGCGAAAAAGTCAAATTAAATAATCATGACAATATACTTGTCATACATCAGAGTACAATACATCTAACCCTCTAGTGAGACCATGGTCTGCATGGGCTATTATAGTACACAACAAAATGATAGTACATGGACAATGCCCACACCGGGCCAAAAGAATACTACAGTTCTCAAAAATACATTTACATATTTCTAGACAAACGAAAAGTAAACGGCAATCCACATGTCTCACGAATTAGTATAACCCTCGGTACCTGAAAGTCATGTTTAAGTAAAAGTGAGTTACCTTGCAAAGATTTAACAATGACTTGATGTCTCAAGCCAAAACCATGATACATAATCATATAATGAAAACAGAATGCGATAAGTGTTTCCACTCATATCAAAATATATTTTTGATTCTTTTTCAATCTATACTTTCACAATTCATTCCGGTTTTTCTCAAAAGCATTAACCCAATCATTCGCAATAACACCCTAGGATCACATCCCTTGCCAACCTCATTTTGCACCAAGCACATAAGACAACATCCTACCCACTCAAACTTTTATCATAGACCTTAACATCTCTATCGTTTGCCACTTTTTGGACTTTCACCGAAGGGGTGACACTTCCTACCGTCACAAATTGCCATCTAGGACTTTCAAGTTTTTGCCACTTTTCGAACTTTCACCGAAGAGGTGACACTCCATACCGTCACACCATTCCCATCTAGGACTTTAACCGCCAACTTTTCGAACTTTCACCAAAGATGAGGCATTCCCTACTGTCGCATGTTGCCATCTAGGACTTTAACATTGACTTAATCGAAGCCATCCCAGTTCGAGTACACGACGTACCTAATTCGGTATATTTTAGCGAGTCACTCCCAAGCTATTTCCAAAGTTCCACACACACATACACTTTGCATATTACAACAAGTTTCAATGCAAATAACGTACAACACAAGTATTTAAACCGTTTATAGTAAACCATTATTGGAACAATTGAAATGTGTTTACTATAACCCTTGCTCATAATCACAACCATAACCAATGTCAAGTAAGTATTAAAAACCTTCGATAATAATCATTATTGACATCACTCTTATGCATTTGTTGTAAATCATACTCATAACCATAACCATATCCAAAAGTATTTACTTTAAAAAGTTTTCACAAACTGTTTCTACAAATCACTACCGATAGGAGTCTGGGCACTACCGGTAGACAGGGCAATCCAAAGAAAAAATACAGAAATTCACGAAATCACTACCGGTAGATATCACTACCGGTAGTGATAAATCCACTACCAGTAGACAGCGCAATCCAGTGGCTAAATGAGAATATTAACTACCGGTAGTGCTGAAATCACTACCGGTAGACAACACAAAAAATAATATTTCTAGATCACAATCAATTTGAGGATGAAAAAATGACTTGGCCAAAGGAGAGAGAGAGAGAGAGGAATAAATGCTCCTTTGGCCTTAGGCCTTGTTTGCCTCAACACAATCAATTCCAACCAACCATGGGTCAAGTCTTTGGCCTATTCTCCCTCAAGCCCAATGTAAAATACACTTACGCCCAACTATACCACATGTGACCCAATTAAATTAAATAGGCACAATCTCATCCAAGTCTATAATGATATATATATATATATGTATGTATCTACACATATATATATACACACATGGCATTATGACATCATAATTATCCATAACTATAAAAAAAAAATTTGAAACCTTACAACCCCCACCACTTAAAGAAATTTCATCCACAAAATTAGATAAACGTACCCGATGCATAAAAAAGATCCGGATACTTCACGCAAACTTCGTACTCGCACTCCCACGTAGCCTCCTCCATGCCATGATAAAGCCATAGCACTTTCACCAATGGAATGGTTTTCCCCCTCAGAACTTGATCCCGTGAATCCAATACCCGAATTGGTCACTTGTCATACGTGACATCCTCGTTGATAGTCAAATCTCCCCAATTAAGACATGTGAAGGATCGGTCTCATACTTTTGCAATATCGAAACATGAAATACATTATGTACATTGGCTAACCTCGGTGGCATGGCAAGACGATACGCCACGACCCCAATACAGTCCAGAATCTCAAATGGTCCAATGAACCTTGGCGATAGCTTACCACTATGCCCGAAACACATCAAACCCCTCTTGGGTGAGATCTTCAAGAACACGTGATCCCTAACAGTAAACTCCAAATGACGTTTTCTCTGATCGGCGTAACTCTTCTGACGACTTTACGCCATAAGTAAATGCTTCCCAATCAACACTACCTTCTCTGTCATGTCATGAACCCACTCTGACTTGGTAAGCGCTGTTTCCTCAACGTCGGTCCAACACACGGGCGACCTACTTGGCCTACCGTACAATACCTCAAACTGTGTCATCCCAATACTCGCTTGATAACCATTGTTATATGCGAATTCCACTAAGTGTAGATGATCCTCCCATGATCCCCCAAAATTAAGTACACACGCGCAAAGCATGTCCTTTAAAATCTGAATGGTACGCTCAGACTACCCGTCGAGGATGAAACGCCGTGCTAAGCTCAAATCCAAACCAAGAGCGGATTGCATCCCCTTTTAAAAGAGCGATGTAAAACGTAGATCCGAAATGATAGATACCGGAATCCTATGAAGTCTAATGATTTCACGAACATAAAGAATACCAAGATCCTCTACCGAATTTGACAGACGGATAAGAAGAAAATGTGTGGATTTGGTCAAACGGTGCCATGCCCTCTTAATGATCTAGGCAAACCCGTAACAAAGTCCATAGTGATATGCTTTCATTTTCACTCCGCAACTGGAAATGGTTGTAGTAAACCCGCCGATTTCTGATGTTCGGCTTTCAACTGTTGATAAGTCAAATATCTAGAAACGAACAACGCAATGTCTTTCTTCATTTGCCTCCACCAAAATTGGCAACACAAATCATGGTACGTCTTCGTCCCTCCAGGATGAACTACAAGTCGCGAATGATGAAACTCACAAAGTACGTCGTCTCTACTAGACAATAGTACAAACAGTCTAGACTTTTACCTCAAATCCTGATCCATGTGTAAAACCCAATTTGTCGGTCCTACACCTCTAGCAATGCGGTCGCAAATCGTCTTTGCCTCCACATCTTACTGTTGTGCCTCAATGACCCTATTGATGATAGATGGTTCCGCAGACAACGTGAACTACGTGGCAAACTCATCCGTCTTGCCGAGAAGTAAAACATACTCACCGATATCCTGAAGCATTTGCCACTCATGAATGGAAACGCTAGCCAAAGTACTTAGAGATTTTCTACTATGCGCATCGGCCACAACGTTGGCCTTCCTGAGATGATAATGCAATTCGAAGTCGTAGTTCTCAATGTACTCCATCCAACGTCATTATCTCAAGTTCAAGTCCCTATGCGTAAACAAATACTTCAAACTTTTGTGATCTGAAAACACTTCAAACCGTTCCCCATACAAGTAATGCCTCCAACTTTTCAACGCAAAAATAATCGACGCAAGCTCTAAGTCATGAGTCGGATAATTTTGCTTTTGTGTCTTCAATTGACATGAACCATACGCAATTACTTTACCGAACTACATCAACACGCAACCCAAGCCATCACGTGAAGCATCGCAATACATGTTATATCCCAACCCTCGCTCAGGTATAACAAGAATCGATGCTGAACTCAATCTTTTCTTAAGCTTTTGAAAAGAATGCTCGCACTCATCGTTCCATACAAAACGAATACCATTCCTCATAAGTCGAGTCATCGGTGCCGCCAAACGTGAAAAATCCTCTACGAATCGTCTGTAGTAACCGGCTAAACCCAAGAAACTACGAACTTCAAACACGGTCTTTAGTTGTTCCTAATTCATCACTGCCTCAATCTTTGATGAATCAACCGCTACTCCACTTCCCAAAACAACGTGACCTAAGAATTCACCTCAGGTAACCAAAACTCACATTTGTTAAACTTAGCATACAAACGTTGTTCTCGCAAGAGTTACAACACAATCCTTAGATGCTCCTCATGAGATTCAACTGATGGAAAATAAATTAAGATGTCATCCACAAACACGACCACGAAACGATCCAAGAATGGATGAAAGATACGATTCAGTAGGTCCATGAAAGTTGCTAGAGCATTTGTAAGACCAAACGACATTACAAGAAACTCGTAATGTCCATAGCGTGAGCGAAAAACCGTTTTCGCAATATCTACCTCCTTGATCCGCAATTGATGGTAACCCGATCTAAAGTCAATCTTTGAAAAACAACTCGAACCCTTCAATTGGTCAAACAAGTCATTGATCTTCGGAGTTGGAAACTTGTTCTTTCCCGTCACATGATTCAGTCGACGGTAATCCACACACATACGAAGCGATCCATCCTTTTTCTTCGCAAACAAACCCGAAGCTCCCCATGGTGACGCACTAGGTCGGATAAAGCCCTTATCCAACAAATCTTAAATTTGAACTTTCAACTCTTGCAACTCTGCTGGTGCAAAGCGATATGGTGGTACCAAAATGGGCGCGGTGCCCAATATAAGATCAATGGAGAACTCCGTCTCCCGTTGCGGTGGTAACTCTATCAAATCTTCTGAAAAGACATCTGGAAATTCGCAAACAACCGATGGAAATGCCACACTAACTACACTACCCTCATCAATCAGGCAAACCAAGAAAAGAAAATTTAATTCCCCTTATCTACGTACATCAGTAGACGATGGGACAAAACCCCAACCCCGATCTCCCATAAAATACACATGATCTCCCTCTGGTGTACAAAAGGTAACCCTATGCCGGACACAATTTATCGTGGCCCGATAACCGGTCAACCAATCCATACCAAGTATCACAACGAAACTAGTCATATCTAGCATGATAAAGTTGAACACAAAACGTCTATCGTCGATTTCAATCTCGCAAGACCCACAAACGTGTCTCAAGATTGTCCTACCTCCCAATGGAGTGTCTAACAAAAGCATGGAATCTAATACTTCTATCTCCAATCCCAATGTCAAAGCAATCTGATCACACTAAAAGCAAGTAAGTGGTTCCCTAATCTTTGAATGTCCCTGCGCTTACCAGCGAAATTGTCCCCCTATTACGATTGCCTCAACTGCCCCTTCAATAGGCGACTCACCACACAATGCCCCAGTTGGTGACAACCAAAACAAATCGGCCCTCCCCGAGATATCTGGCCAAATGATACTACCGAATTGGCGAGTGAACATCTCGCCGGAAACTGCTTGTGTAGTAGAACTCCTTGGATTCTTAAAAGAACTCCCCTCAGATTGATTGTTAGTCCCCTCAGGTAGAGATTTCGGATTTGTGATCTTCTTAGTCTCATTCGAAGTCTCCTAATGGTCACCGTCGAGGTAACCATTGCTGAGTACACTTTAATCAAATTCCCGCAATCTTATTCCTTATAGAAGGCCTAAGTCCCCGCATAAACTGTTTCGCTTTCTCCTCCTCCGTCGACACGAATGCCTTTGCATACCTCGACAAACTCGTAAACTTGGCCTTGTATTCATACTCCCTTGCACTAAGTTGATGAACTCCATCCGTAGTACCTCCCTTGCCGTATTCGTAAAATACTGATCTAGGAAAGCCTTCTTGAAAGGCTCCCACTTCAAAGCCACGCTTTCCTCTATGATCTTCCACCATTGGAGTGCGTCCCCTTGCAATTCGTATGACGCAAAGAAAACCCTCACCTCCTCCTCAGTCACCAAGATCGTATCTAACGCTCTTGTGACTTACTCAAGCTAATCCTCTACCATTAAAGGATCTGGTTTACCCTTGAACGTAGGCGGGCGAAGTTGTAGAAAAGCCTTCATGGCCGCAGTAGCCCTAGAGTCTGCAGCTCTAACCGGTACTTGCATCGTCTGCACCGTGTTCCTCACCACTTGTTCAATGGCGGTGAACACTCGTTGCATAAATTCGGTGCCACCCAAAACCGTAGGTGGAGCACCCCCCATATTTCCTCTAGGAGCGATTCCCATCATCTTCCTCATCATGATTCCTACGAGTCCCGCGTGCTACACGAGCTCCCATAAGTGACTTCGCACGACCTCTCGCGTTGCGTGGTGGCATGTTCTACACAATGCCACAAGAAAGCAATAAGATTATCATACTCATTTATGATTAAGTCAAAATATCGCTATATCGTATGTAAATCAATAACAAGATACCATATATGTTCATGTTGTCAAGCCCCGTAACCCGGCCTATGCGGATCGTGGGCACGTGATGGCCGGCGGCTGGCCGCCCAGGCCAACTAACTTGTCTTTCTGTGCATATTTATTCAAAATAACATAAATTTTTCTTTTGCAGAAACGTAATCATACTGAAAATAATAAAGTGTCACGTCCATACTGTATACAGAGTTGTGCCTAAGTTCAACTATTTACATAAATTTCATGGCCAAATTAAATTATACATATTATGGCCGTATATTTCTACATAACATAAGGCCCATAGGCTACAAAACTAATTCCACATGATGCCTTCTTCTATGGCTCTTCTGATTGGCTACCTGAAATTTATTTTTTGAAAACGTAAGCTAAAGCTTAGTGAATAACAACAGATGCATGAACGTAAAATACCATGGATCATTTTTGTATCATACATAACATAGCATAGCGTAAGCAATGTGAGCATACATAACTTTTCTTGAACATTTAACTTTCATAATCTTTCATAAACATGGCATCACATGCTTTCATAAACATACATAGCATATCATAAAACGTAATAGCTCAGATTAACATAACATGAGACCATATAGGTCGGGTGACTCTTTAGGCTGAGATATCCCTTGTAGATGATTTATTTCACATCCCTCATCTACCTTCTAGGACCATTAGGTTAGATTAAAGTCCCACCACAGGGGAACCCCGAGTGTCACATGCATATACTTTTGAACATACTTGTTTGCGTATAAATCGAGCATCCATGGGTTTTCATACATAGCATAAATATTTGCATACTTTTGCAAGACATGGCATTTATATTGCCAATACATTTGATGCATTGAAAGCATAGAACATATTTAATCATTGCATACTTACATATATTGAAAGCATTTTTGAAAAATACGTAATTTTGTTCATGGCATCGTGTTACTCACCTGATTTTCCTCGGCTAGGTTCTACGTTTGGCGTTCCTACATATAAGGATACAATATAATCAATTTACTTTAAGGAAAAAGGCTGAACTAACTCAATTTAGGCTTGGTGTTCGAACGTTAGAATTGGCGTTCGAACGCTAAGGCTAAAATGGCTGACCGTTCGAACGCTTGAAAGTGTTCTTCAAGTGGTGTTCGAACGCCTAGGAAAAATCTTCAGACCGTTCGAACGCTGTTCTTGGGCGTTCGAACGCTCATTGGGTGAAATCGTAGGAACAATAGCTGGACTTTGAAAATTTTACCAAAAACTCAATCAAACTAATTTGAATCTTCCTAAGGCTTTGAGGTTGTGATATACAACTCAAGGACACTACCATATCTTAAAATGGGCCTTTAATTTGAAACCTAACTTAGTAGATCTAAGTTTTAAAATCAAAAAAAACTGTAACATATAACATACATATATATACATGGATTTTTGAGCTTATACATTCCCTTCCAAGCTTCCTTGAGCTTCAAAAATAATTTCTATGGCCTCTCTTAGTTTTTAATTTGAGCTCCAATGTCTCTCTCTCTCTCTTCTCTTTCTTTTCTCTTCTCTTTGATCGTGAGTGTGTGTTGTGAAGTGTATATGTGTGGGGTGAAGTATATGTGGTTGTGAAAGTTGGGTGGGAATTGATCCCATGTAGTTTGCTCATTTTAATTTCGTATTCTCTTTTTTATTTTTCAGTTTCTACTGTGGGCATTCGAACGCTCCTTTTTGGCGTTCGAACGCTTAGAAGGATTTTGTACATTGAAGGTTCGAACATCAGGTTAGAGGGTTGAACATCAGGTCTTCCCATAGCTTCTCTCCTAAGGTCAATTCGAGCTTGTAACTGACCACGGTGAGCTCTTCTGAGTACTCCTCTATCTCATTGTAGAGCTCCCAATAGCGTTTGCTATAGTTGCGGAGCGACTCATTCTTGCCCTTTCGAAGTGTCAAAAGAGATCTAACATCGTTCAGTGCTTTGGTATTGATAACAAACTGAGCCACGAATGACTTGAAAAGTTGGTAGAAGCTCCTGATGAACCTTGCCAGGAACTTATTAAAGCATTTTAGCCTGAGGTCAACCAGGCTTGATGGGAACACCTTGCACATGGGTATGTCGAGGTGGTTCCAAAGTGCCATCACTTGCTTGAAAATGGTTGATGTGTGACCTCGGGTTTGAGTCGTTTGACTTCCTAGTGTACAAGGTAAATTTTGGAGGTTTAAACTTCCCCGGATGATCCATTTCCTCAATCTCATGTGGGAAAGGGATCTAGTATCTTTGGAGTTGTTCTTTTGGTGCAGACTTGGTAGTCTTGGTTATTGATCTCTCCGCAAATTGCCATCACCTCAGCTTCGCTTGGCATTGAGGGTATGACGAAAATCCACACCGGAGGGGGTTCAACTCTGTGGTACCCTTCATTTACCCGAAACCGCAGTTCTACTATCACTTTGGCTTTTTGCCTTAGTGTAGTAGGATCCTACTTGCTTTCCCTTCCGGCTGCCCCGAGGTTCATCCTCTCATCTGGTGGACCTAATCTCGAACGACCCTTTTTCAGCTCCAATGGCTAGCTTTATTAGATTGTTGGCCACTAAGACCTGTTGTAGCTTTGCCATCTAAACTTCTAGGCATTTTATGTTATGTCCAGGCTGTCTTCTCTACCTTCAAGGAGCAATTGACTTGACCTTTGCCCTAAGGGGCCCTTAGCTACCCTCTGGGCATTGACCAATAGTTTATTCCCACTCTCACTCGAAGTTCGGGGCACGAGAGGGCATTTCTTGAAGGTTTTACAAATGTTTATGGTCGATTGTCCACAAACGCACCAATTGTGGGGAGTGCATACTAGAAATAAGGGAGCATATCGAAGATAGACACATGTGGTTAGGGGTGCACAAAATACCCAAAAGAACTGAG
>BRYF01000005.1:6955000-6962500 GCA_030159135.1 Actinidia polygama | reverse complement strand
AGTTTTTTGTTTTGCTGATCTATTAATCTTCATTGTCAATGGAATTGACTTTTTTTTTATTGGTAAAAAGAAATCTGTTACAAGGACTATACCATATTTTATCTTCAACATATCTTCCTTGAGAAGTACTTCCCTAGCGTTACTTCCTTTACTCTTGTACATTTCATAATAACTCCAAATCTGAGTTTGGAAGCCAGCATTGCCTTCAATAGTAGAAAATTTTAGCTTTTCTAAATCTCGTAGATCAAAACATTTATTGATATGAAACAATTTGATGCAAGATGTAGAGCTTTCTCATATAATGCAGGCTATCCAATAAAATCATCCAAACCGTTAAACTCTTTCATATGTTAAAAATGTCAAAACCAGAACAAAAAAAACGAGAAAAACAAGGAGTTCGGTATGAACAAAAAGAAATTCAGTCTGAGTTACAAATCTGGAATGAAATTCTCCAATGGTTAGGTACCTTGCATTTCCTATGATTATTTCTAAGCACACTGATTACTTCTAAGCACAATGCTAATGATTGTTCTATTCTTATTTGCCATTATTTCTTGCTGGGAAAATAAAAAGATTTCTTATGCAAACAGGCTTCAAATTGTTCAAATTATGCAAGTTTAATGCTCAAGAATCAATCAATCTATGGACTTTCTGCTCCAAACAAGATAGTCTTTCTGTTCTTTGGAGATATCATTTTGTCATTAAATCAAAATGCTTTTGGACTATGGTTGAGCCTTCTGATTTTTCCTGGACTTGGAAATTATTCGATCTTAGACACACTTCCAGGTTGTATCGTAAACACAAAATTGGAAATAAGTCTTTGTAGTTTAGATATTCTACGAGCATGGAAATGTGAATATGTTGAGGTTGCTTGTTGCATGCAACCTGGAAGACTCCCTATTTTTTCTCTTTCTTTTGTCAGTCTTATTATTGTTGTTCTTATTATAATGATTATAGATTAATAAAATGGTAACTAAAGTGTTTTTTTTCTAATTTTGATTCTTCGAATCTCTTTATGTTTTACAATGTAGCTCAAGATGGTGCTACCCTGCAAATCATACTGTCTGTCTCAATAGTGGATGATTCACAATGTACAACTTTTGTGAACTGGGCAACAGTACTTCTGGCCTGTGTGTTGATCTTACCCATTCATTATTTGATATCTTTGCTTACAGGAATTGTCAGCTCATTGATGCTTCTATGCCAGGGTACAATCAGCAATATCTTGAAGAACTGAACTTATGTTGGCCGGCCGTGCTGGTGTCAACAATATCTTAAAGAGCGGAGCTGATAACAACTATGCTGGTGACACTAGATGCTTCTTTTCATGGATTACTCTGGGTATATGTTTGAATCTCCACTTGTATATATATGCTTTTCACATACTTCATGGAAATGGGTTAGGGGCAGTTTATGGGTGATTTGAATGGGATTTACTTTTTTAAGATTTTGATTAAATTTGACAATTTCTTGATGCAGCCTAAATATATGGACGTGTAATAGTGAGGTAGTTCTACTTACCACCAATTTTCGATAACTGTTCGAACTAGACAACAGGTTACCCTAATCCACACATAATTTCACACTCGGATCCATAAGTGTCTCTATAGGTTTGGCTTCTATTAAGCTTGTTTCCTCTAAAATATCTAGACCATACTTCCTTCGGGACAAACTATGCACTCTATAGAACAAACCAGAACCAAGTTGTGCCTTGAGATACTGTACAATCCTAAAGTCTGCCTCCTTGTACGTAGAACGAGACATAAACTGACAGATGACACTGACTACGAAGAAAACATATGGACGTGTAATAGTGAGGTAGTTTAACTTCCCACCAATCTCAGATAACTGTTCGAACTAGACAATAGTTCACCTTGATCCACACACAACTTTACACTCGGGTCCATAGGTGTCTCTACAAGCTTGACTTCCATCAAGCATGTTTTCTCTAAAATATCCATATCATACTTCCTTTGGGACAAACTGACTCCCTTCTTTGACTGGGCAACTTTGATCCCCAAAACATATCTTAACCTGCCCAAATATTTGGTGTGGAAATGTCCTTGAAGGAAATTCTTCAAATCAGTAATACCCGAGTGTCATCGTTAGTGATAATAATATCAACATACATGATCAATAGAATCCTCCCCCTCTCGGTCATACTAGAGAACACAAAATGATCAGACTGACACCTGTGCACTGATGCACACTACTGAATCGGCTCACTGAACTTTCCAAACCAAGCTCTCGGGGACTGTTTAAGGCTATAGAGAGCCTTTCAAAGGCAACATACCAAACCACTATCCCCCTGAGCAATAAACCCAGGAGGTTGCTCCATATAGACTTCCTTCTGAAGATCACCGTAAAGAAACACATTCTTCACATCCAACTAATACAACAGAAAAATAGGAATTGACCAATTTTGGCCACAAGAGAGAAGGTCTTGGCATAGTTAATACCGTAAGTATGGGTGAACCCCTTGGCAACCAAGCGCACCTTATAGCGCTCAACAATCCCATTCGGAAGGTACTTCACAATAAACACCCACCGACAACCAACAACAGACTTCCTAGACGGAAGTAGAACATATCCCAAGTACCATTATCATGCAAGGTTGTCATCTCTTCAACTATACCTCCAGCTAGGAATAGACAGGACTTCTGGCACTGACTTAGGAACACGAGCAATGATGATAGATATGGTAAACACAAGGACGGAGATAAATGATCAGAGGAATCAAGCTGAGCAATAGGATTCGAAGTACAAATGCGTTTACTCTTTTGAAGAGCAATGCGCGAATAAAATCAATTTCATGGGCAACAGGAGAGACATGCACAGACAATGAGTTTCCAGAGCGAGCAGAAGGATGTGGAATAGGTACCAGAGTAGTGGCCACTTTACTGTGATGAATATAAACTTGTAGTGGCTTAATAGGCGGATAGGACACTGAGGAAACCAAGGGCATAGAGGAAACACATGTACGTATATATTAGTCGGGATCCCTAGTGGACAGTTGTAAAGTAAGGTAGGAACTCATTGAAGGTAACGTTTGCATACACAAAAGTACGTCTAAGCATATGAGAGTAACACTTGTACCATTTCTGAGTTCTAGAGATCGAGCTTGTCACGCCCAAGATCGAGAGCATGAACATAACAAGTATAACCAAAGACACGAGGACGTAAAGTATACAGGGGACAGTCGGGAGACAACACAAAATATGACCACCTAAAATAGTGGGAGGGCATACGATCCACAAGGTAACAAACCATGAGAACCGCATCACTCCGATACGACTTAGGAATATGCATATGAAAAGAGATAGCATGGGTAACATTCACCAAATCGCGAAACTTACGTTCGGCAACTTTATTTTATGGTGGAATCCGCGTGCAAGAAGATTAATGGATAATACCATGATCGTCGAAGAAAACAGATAAAGTAGAGTGAAAATCCTCACGACCATTATCAGAACGAAATAATTTAAAAGGAACACCAAACTGTGTTTATTTTATTATAAAAAGGATTTAAAGATTGAACGCAACTCAGACCGATCCTTTATGAGGTGAAGATTGTGACACACGAATAATCATCAATGAAAATAACAAAATAATAGAAACCTTAATTAGACAGAACCTGAAAAGAACCTCCTACATCAGAGTAAACTAAGTGAAACAAACTAGATACAAGACGCTTGACATGAGGGGGAGGGGGAGGAAGACACATGATTGTGATTACTAAAGTCACATACTTCATAGGAAAGTGATCAAAATGTCTGATATGAGGGGACGAGCTTCTTTAAATTTTGCAGGGACGGGTGACCAGGGTGACAATATAATTGGTAAGGATCAAAATTGCCCCGAGAGCCACATAAGGACAAACATTTGTATTGAAATAATACTGGAGATTCTAAAACCCATAATGGGTAGGAAATAAGGTGACTAAGCAGTTTATAGACTTAGTAAGCTTACTAACATGCAAAAATTTAGAAACAAAATAGACAGAAGATAATAAAAGGGAGGAAGACAAACTAGCGGTCCCCAAACCATCAATGTGTGAGGTGGCTCCATCGGCAAGACTGACACGACAAAGATGACCAGAGCTAAAAACACCTTAGAGAATCGAAGAAGTGTCAGTCATGTGGTTTGAGTCACCAGAATCAATAATCCAAGGAATTTGAGTAGCAACACAAGCAGTGGAAGCACCTATTTGAGTTAGAGTAGCAGTACCAGAAGTGGACTAAGAAACCAAAAGATGTTGATATTCCTCTATGGAGATAGAGATCATCTCATCCTAAAAAACAAAAGCCTGATGAGCATCCAGTCGACAATGGATATCTTAACAACGATCAACAGTGTGATTCCCCTTCTACGACCGCTACCAATGGAATCATGGCCGCTACGCCATAAATGCGACGAGCACAAGAGCAATCACTCCCAGGAGGACGATAAGATCCTACAAATGCAGCCAAGGCAGACGACTCGACAGGGGGCAGTGCAGTAAGAGGGAGGGAGGCTTGACGAAGATCACTAAATACCTCGCTGAGAGAGGGGAGTTCCATGGCTCCAAGGATATGGGAACAAGCACCATCAACATGGACTCACATTGCTGCTTCATTGCAATAACATCCGCAGTAATAGGCTCATTAACATCAATATCCTCACAAATACCACGAAACTTGATCTAAAAGTCCTTATGAGACATGTCATCAAGGAAGATAGAAAAGAAGGCTGCCTGATGAAGATCATAAGCCGCAAATTTTCAACCCCAAAAAACATCTCCTTAGCTCGATTCCACTCCTTCTTGGCCATGTCTAAGTACATCAAACTACTATAGATAATGGGTTCCATGCTATTCCACATACAAAGGCAAATCTGAGAATCCTCAGCATTCCAATTAGCAAATGTAGGAACATCAGAGTCGGGGGATCGTCAGTCAAATATCGATATTGCCTATTCCTCTGAAGAAACCTAAATTGACTTAGCCCATAGGGGATAATTATGCCTATTAAGCCGAAGAGTCAGGGGATCGTTAGTCAAATATTGATATTGCCTGTTCGTCTAAAGAAAAACCTCAATAGACTTGGCCCATGGGGGATAATTACGCCTATTGAGCTGAATAGCTGTAATAGACAAACTTGGATGACCATGAAAAACAAAAAGCACCAAAACTAGAGTTAGATCCATCTATACCCGAAATAGAATCAAAACCATCAATACTAGAAGTAACAGTACTCGAAACAACATGAACAATCTCATATTTTGATGTCATTGCAACAAGAGCCCGATAAACACAGCTAAGAAACTAGGTGCATGTTAACAAATAATAATAAACGAACGAACACAAAAAATAAAGTAGACAGCGAACTAACTCACACCAAATGGATTGGGCAATGCATCACAATCAAACGAACCATCACAAAACTTTGGAGCCAACAAAGATCCCTGATACAAACTCAGACGATGAAACGATAACCAGAAACGAGCACAATGGAAACCATAGTGAGTTGGAAATCCTCAAATAAATACGTATCAATAATCGAACACAGCAGCAGTAGTAGTAAATTATTGGCTTGATAAAGGTCCAACAGATCCCACACACATAGATAATGGTTCAACAGAACCAATCAATGTTGAAGAGTCGGCAATAGATCCAATTGACTACTGGAAACATAGTAACTGGCTCAATCGAGCCCAGCAAGCATGCTACTGGTTAAATTAAACTCAGAAGACGTAGTAACAAACTCAATCGAGCCCAGATAGTCTGGAGTCTATTTCTCACAGACGATGCCAATTGTGAGGTTGTAGGATGAAAAAAAATCGAATGCAGACAAGGTGGTGGTTGACTAGTAATTCCTAGAGACTGACGGCCGAGCATGCAAAACAATAAGGCATGGAGCTGTTCTGGGGATGGCTCTTCGACGGTCAAGTTAGTGACCAGAGAAAATGCAAGAAGAAAGAGCAAGAGAGAGAATTCTTGGCTCTGGTTTTTCAGAGAGAGAAAGTAAAGAAAGAGTGAGAGTGGCATACCCGTAAGAGAGTCTGTATCCTTTTATAGAATAACTTAACGTGTGTGAGGACGCACCAATTGCCGTCAATAAGTAGGCGCGGCTGGTCAATCATGCCCCTAGGGCTGGTGCTAGCCCATCACAACATCGGTATTTGAGCCCAAGCATGCGGGTGGCAGATAAAGCTTCTCATATGCACTACCCTCTAACCCTGAAGCTTGGCTTAGGAAACTCTGCCAGGATAAGCTCGACAACCGAGCTATTACGTTAAGATACTGATCAGACTTGCTATGAAGTGACAACTAGGCGGCGGCACAAGTTTGAGCTCGACCTAGAGTGAAGTTGGATATTTTATCCTCTCAATTGACTTTCATCCAATGCACATATTCACGACAACAACACAGATTCTAGTATGAATATTATACACGGATCTTTGGTTATGATGAACAAAGAGTTCTGATAAATGTATCAACATTTTGGTTATTCTGTTCTTGTTTTATAGGTATTTTACGGACTGTAAACCATGTATTTTCTTGAAAATATATGCTCTAAGATAGCGAAGTACAATTCCCGCAAATAATAGTGCTAATAATCAAAATTTTCAAATCACAAAGACTAATTGGGCCCACACCCCATTATGCGCCACACACACTCACATGTTGACTGTCACACACACCCCATTATGCGCCACACACATGCACTTGTACACACACTTGCACACACACGGGAAACACACATGGGGCAGCCACATGCATGCCACACACACACGGACAACCATGGATTCCTTGTCCACATGCATGGTGACACATGTTCCCATGTGTTCCCATGCACACCATTAGGTGGCTGCCACATGTCCCTCATGCGTTCAGCCACGTGTCTGCCATGCACTGCGCCATGTGCCCGCCATGCAAGCACATGCATGCATCCCTATGTGTCTACTGCGTGTCTTCAACATGTCGCATTGCCGTGTTATTTTTTATACCCAATTGTGAAGTAATATAACTATATAATTTTACCACGAAAAATATTGGTTACACTCAAAATTAAATATTATTTTCGTGGGTCGGGGTCTCACATCCTCCCCATCTTAAAAAGTCGTTATGCTTTTCGTCTCGTAATCTATGTTTAAATTACTCGTGAGATTAAGGGGTTTGTGTCATAATTTGGCTCGACTCACTGGTTGGAAGGCAAAGCTGTACCTGGAAGGAATAGAAACTATTGTTCATATGTCACCCCCACGATACCTATGTTTTCCATGTAAACAACCATGTTACTGAGATCAGTCTGTGGTGCTGTAAATCGTCTCAACATGCATTCTTTTTAGGGAGGAACTGAAGACACACAAAAGATGCTTTAGTAGTTTGGGAGGTAGTGTGGCTACCAAAGTAAGCATAAACGATGTTAATACCGTTTTGCTTACAAAGATGGCTTGGTGGTTTATGCATGAAGTTATAAGCTTTGGGCCAGAGCCCTATGCACCAAACACTTCAGAGGA
>BRYF01000005.1:6942500-6947500 GCA_030159135.1 Actinidia polygama | reverse complement strand
AATCTTAGTTATGGAATTCTCCCTGAAGGAAATTCTTCAAATCATCAATACCCGAGTGTCATCACTAATGATAATAATATCATCAACATACACGATCAATAGAATCCTCCCCCTCTCAGTCATACTAGAGAACACAAAATGATCAGACTGACACCTGTGCATGCCCAACTACTGAACTGCCTCACTGAACTTTCCAAACCAAGCTCTCGAGGATGCTTAATCCCACAGAGTGCCTTTTGAAGGCGACATACCAAATCACTCTTCCTTTAAGCAACAAACCAAGGAGGTTGCTCCATATAGACTTCCTCTTAAAGATGATCGTAAAGATACAGGGGCCACCCAAGGTTAGTAGTGAGTGGGAGAAAAATACGAACAAACCCAATTTTGGCCACATGAGAGGTCTCAGCGTAGTCACTACTGTAAGTCTGTGATGTAGATAGCCAGGCTGAAGACTACTTGGAGACACGGGGGCGTCGTTATGCCCGCGTGACCGGTAAACTTTAATCGGTCGTAACTTTTGCTGCGTAACTCCGTTTTCCTCTTATAATATATCGTTGGAAAGCTCTCGACGAGACGAAGACCCCGGAAAATTCATTTTCCGGGCCAGGAAAACGCGAAAAAACGCTTCTAAGTACGATTTTTAGCCCGTTTAGTATTTTGGGCCTGTTTTTGGGCTTATTTTATTAAGGTTTCGTAATTTATGCTTTTAACCCGGTTTGTCCCGGGCCCTAGGGTTTTGTGAACCATATTTATACTCTTATTTTTTAGGGTTTCAGCAGTTTTGGTGATTAATATTATTGTGCGCAAGTTTGCGCCGTTCTTCCAATCGTTCGGTATTCTTGCGAATCAACGAGCGTTTGATGCCTCTTTATCTGGTATTCGATTGAATCAACAGGTTTAGGGAAGCCGGTATTCTTTGGAATCAACGGTTATTGGTTTCTTGTAATTGTCCGCTGCATCAGTCTGGGTGTAGCCCTTGGTAACAAATCGCACCTTATAGCGTCCAACAATCCCATCTGGAAGGTATTTCATAGTAAACACCCACTGGCAACCAACAACAGACTACCCAAACGAAAGTAGAATATATCCCAACGACCATTGTCATGCAAGGCTGTCATCTTTTCAACATAGCTTGCCTCCATCTGGGAATAAACAGGGCTTCCGAAACTGACTTAGGAACACGAGCAATTGTGACAGATATGGTAAACACACGTTAGGAAGGAGATAAATGATCACAAGAAACAAACTGAGCAATAGGATTTGAAGTACAAGTACGTTTACTCTTTTGAATAGAATCAATGTCATGGACGATAGGATAGACATGTACAGACAAGGAGTTTCCAAAAGGAGCAGAAAGAAGCGAAATAGGTAATGGAGCAGTGGCCACTTTATTGCGACGAATATAAACTTGAAATGGCTCAATCAAGGGACGTGACACTGAGGAAGCTGAGGGCATAGAGGGAACACAGGTACATATATATTACTCGGGATCCCTAGGGGGCAGATTTAAAGTAGGGTAGGGACTCATTGAAGGTAACATTTGCACACACAAAAGTACACCTAAGCACGTGAGAGTACCACTTGTACCACTTCTGAGTTCTAGAGTACCTAATAGAAAAGCACTTAATCATCCGCGGATCGAATTTGTCATGCCCAGAATCGAGAGCATGAACATAACAAGTACAACCAACGACACAAGGAGGTAAAGTATATAGGGGACGGTCGGGAGACAACACAAGATGTGGAATCTGACTACCTAAAGCAATGGAGGGCATATGATTCACGAGGTAACAAGCCATGAGAACTGCATCACTCCAATACGACTTGGGAACATGCATATGAAGAGAGAGAGAGCGTGGACAACATCCAACAAATGGCGCAACTTATGTTCGGCAACTCCATTTTGTGATAATACGATACAAGAAGATTAATAGATAATACTGTGATCGTCAAAGAAAATAGATAAAGTAGAGTGAAAATACTCAAGAGTATTATCAAAACGAAACAATTTAGTAGAAACACCGAACTGCGTGTTTATTTCATTATAAAATGATTTAAAGATTGAACACAACTCAGACTGTTCCTTCATGAGGTAAAGATATGTGACATGTGAATAATCATCAACAAAAATAAGAAAATAATAGAAACCGAAATAAGAGAGAACCTAAAATGAGCCCCATACATCAGAGTGAACTAAGTGAAACAAACTAGACACAGTGACACACAACGCTCGACATGGGGGGGAGGGGGAGGAAGACACACGATTGTGCTTATTAAACTCACATACTTCACAGGGAAGTGACTGAAAGGATTGACATGAGGGGATGAGCTTCTTTAAATTTTGCTAGAATGGGTGACCAAGGAGACAGTATAACTGGTAAGGATCAACGGTCGACCGGAAAGCCACAGAAGGAGAAACATCTGTATCGAAATAATAGAGGTCACTGCGCTCAGACCCGCCACCAATCTTCTTGTCTGGAGATTTTGATCACATAATGGGTAGAAAAGAAGGAGATTAAGCAGTTTATAGACTTAGTAAGCTTACTAACAAACAAAAGGTTAAAGGAAAATTTAGAAATGAAATAGATAGAAGATAATGAAAGGGAGGAAGATAAACTAGTGGTACCCAAATCATCAATGTGTGAGGTGGATCTATCGACAATCAATGTGTGAGGTGGATCCATCGGTAAGAGTGACACGACAAAGACGACTAGAGCTAAAACACCTGAGAGAACCGAAGAAGTACCGATCATATGGTTTGAGGCACCAGAATCAATAACCCAAGGAATATGAGTACCAACACAAACAATAGGAGCACCTGCTTGAGATAGAGTAGCAGTAGCAGTAGTAGAAGTGGATTGAGCGAGCAGAAGACACTCATATTTCTCTATGGACATAGAGATCATCTCATCCTCATAAATGGAAGATTGATGAGCAACCGGACGACCATGGATATCTCAACAATGATCAATAGTGTGACTCTCCTGGTTGCAGTGAGTCCACCGCCGAGGACCACGCCCTCGTCCACGGCCACTACCACGGGAATCACGGCCGCCACGCCGTAACTGCGACCAACACAGGAGTAATCACTCCCACCATGGCCACCACGACCAAAACCACTCTCAAGAGGACGATAAGGCCCCACAGATGCAGCCAAGGTAGAGTGCTCTGCAAGGGACAATGCAGTAGGAGGCCTGGCGAAAACAACTAAACACTTCGCTGAGGGAGGGGAGCTCATTGGCTCCAAGGTTGTGGGAACGAGCACCATCAAATGAGAATGACAGGGCAGAAAGAAATTAGCAACTCGCATGGACTCACGTTGTTGCTTCATCGCAACAACATCAGCATTAACAGGCTCACTAACATCCATCTCCTCACAAATACCACGGAACTTGCCGTAAAAGTCCTCAAGAGACATGTCATCAAGGGAGATAGAAAAGAAGGCCTGATGAAGGTCATAAGTATGGTGCAAATTGTCGACCCCATAAAACATCTCCTTACCTCGGTTCCACACCTGCTTGGCCGTGTCTAAGTATATAAAACGACTAATGATAGTGGGCTCCATGCTATTCCACATACAAAGGCGAATTTGAGAATCCTTAGCATCCCAATTAGCAAAAGTAGGAACATCAGAGTCTGGGGGATCGTCAGTCAAATACCGATATTTCCTGTTCGCCTGAAGAGAAACCTCAACAGACTTGGCCCATGGGGGATAATTACGCCCATGTAGTCGAATAGCTATAATAGACATAAACTTGGATGACCATGAAAAAACAAAAGCACCTGAACTAGAGTTAGACCTAGCAATACCCGAAATAGAACCAAAACCAATAGTACTAGAAATAACAGTACTCGAAACAGTAGAAACAATCTCAGATTTTGAAGTCATTGCAATAGGAGCTCAATAAACACATCTAAGCAACTAGGAACAAGTTAACAAATAATAGTAAACAAACGAACACCAGAAACGAAGTAGACACAGAACTAAATCATACCAAACAGATTGGGCAACGCGCCACAATCAAGCAAATCATCAAGAAACTTTTGAGACGACAAGAATCCCCAATGCAAACTCATACGATGAAACGATAACCAGAAATGAGCACAATTGAAACCATAGTGAGTTGGAAATCCTCAAATAAATACGAAGCGATAATCGAACACAACAACAACTGCAAAAGGAAACTATTGACTTGATAATGGTCCAGTAGATCCCACACACGTTGATAAGGGTTCGACAAACCCAATCGATGATGTAGAGTCGGCAATAGATCCAATTGACTCCTGGAAACACAGTAACTGGCTCAATCCAGCGACAAGTTCAATCGAGCCCAGCAAGCATGCAACTAGTTGAAATCGAACCTAGAATCGAGCCTAAAAAGTACTACGACTAGTTCAATTGAACCAGGAACACACAACGATAGACTGAATCGGGCCTTGAGGAAGACTCGACAGAGACAATCAAGCCCTGAAAGAGGCTCAACAGTGCCAATCGAGCCTAAGGGAGGTTCGACAGGGTCAATTGAACTCTGCGGGAGTCACGCCTTGGTCAAATCGGCTTTAATGGGGTGTATGGAGAGGTCAATCAGATTCTAGGTATGTGGCGATTGTATGCAATGGTGGCTGAGATGATAGTCGGATTAGGTTCACGGCAAGTAAAATCTCATGGCGGGCAAGAACAATTATGCTCTGATACCATGATAGGATTAAAAGTGAGATTAGGGTTTGTCAATTAACCCTAATACACACAGAATATCGTATATATAAGAAAACGATTGCTAAGTACAAACTATAACTCCTCACACTACTAACTACTGCTACGTAGCCCCCTACCTCCCACCCCCACACACTCTACTAGGCTTCATGCTCAATTTTTTAACTGTCCACTCTATAGATGGCTTGACAAGAATTTGAAGAGGAATAATTGGAGAATGATAAATGAGGATGATTGGGATCTTATTTTTGCTTGTGTAATCTGCCTACTCTGGTTTCGGAGGAAA
>BRYF01000005.1:6930000-6937500 GCA_030159135.1 Actinidia polygama | reverse complement strand
AAAAAATAACACAAAAAAATCACAAAACTTAAAAGATTTTAGGTCTATTATTTGTCTCCCCAAAATACAAAAATTACAATGCCTTGTCAATTTTTTAATTACAATACGGGAGACAATAATAAAATCATCCTTAAAAACTTGTTAAAACCATAGAAAAAAAGAAGAAATTATACCCTTAATATATAGTTCGAATCCCAAAGCTTCTCACTGTTAGATCGCTTCCTTGTGCCCTCTAGATGGAATCTTGATTCTCAACCTAGCTTCTTTAGACTTCTCAAACGTGTTATTCACATTTGAAGAACCCTAAACTAAACTCTCATTTTCTCACTGCTCCTTTTCTTTACTACTCTCAAAGAAAACCCTAATTCTCACAGGTCTCTCTCACAAGAATTCTATAGTCTTTCTTTATTTTTTTCTCTTATCTCTCTAGAATTTTTTAGTTGTGAATTGAGAGGAGTAGGAGAAGAGTATTTACAGGAGATTTTAGGTTTAGAAAAAAGTAATGTTTTGACAAGGGAAAGTCTTCTGGGTGGACCGGGCGGTTTAGATTTAGGAAGGAAAATAAACTCGAATATTTTGTTCTCTTGAAAAAGAAAAATAATTAAAACGCATAAAAATTGACACCCGTTGTTGCTCCACATAGTGTGCCAGTCCGCATTGTGACCAAACACAAAGTATCGGTTCGGCACTATAACCAAAGTTACCAAACCCATCAACTTGTCCGGCAGATTAATGCTTCCAGTCTAGTCACACGGGCCTTGGTGAAGTTTGGGCCTGGATTGATTTGGAACTCGGGTTTTAGGTCAAACGACTTTGTGTTAAAATCAATAAAACTATTTGGGCCCTAAAACCTTTGTTAGACTTCAAAGTTGATTTTTGGACTTAAAAAGAAAATATATTGGATTTAAAACACAGTTGGCCTTAAAAGTAGATTTTGGACTTGAAAAGGCACCTTTTCGGCTAAAAAAATACTTCGTTTTTAAATAAAAATTGAGCCAAAATAAATTTTAAATTATTTGGATTAATTTTAAAAAATCTTTGGGATTTGAAATGAAATAAAAAAAATTATTTAAATAAAATAAAAGGTAAAAGGGCAAATATTTTAAAAAATCTTTATTTAAAAACTTTGATTTTAAAAAGAAAAATGCTAAAAGAAGCCCAGTGGGCTTTGTTTAAGGTGTGAGAATGTGTGAAAAGTGTATATGAATATGTGAAAGTGTATGAAAAAGTATGAAAAATGTATCAAAAATCAATTTTTTTTGTCATTTTGTGCTTCTTATTGAAAGTCCAATGAGCAGAACCCTTTTAAAAAATATCCTATTACTCTCTTAAATACTCCTAATCTCCTCTCCTTGAAATAAAAAAAATAGGTAGGATCTTGCAAGTTACACATTCAATTATTCATAGAACTAACTTGTTAAATCATTTTTCATTATCGGACAACGATTCAATAATGAGTGATTGGAAAACTATGTAATCTTACTTGATAAAAAAAATTTTTTATTGGTTAACTTTTTTATATACAAGACGCAACCATAAATAAGTTTTGTAAATAAGACTCATGGTAATTATCCCATTTCGATCTAACTTTTGAATTATCATCTCAAAATGCTTGCTAAGCACAGCTGTACATTTTACTGGCAATAGCAATAATTACTCTGGCACTAGGCTAACCTTAAATCGTGTGTATCACTGTCTCTACAGGTTCTAGTCTTTCCAGAGGTTATGGTGGTTGACGATGGAGGATTTGCAGAGAGCACTATCGGAACGAGGTTTAACAGTTTCTACTCTCCCTCATAAAGGCCGCTGCCTCTTCTCCGCCAGAGACTTCTCTCCAGGTTTCTTTCTTTGTGTGTATATATATATGTGTGTGTGTGTGTGTGTGTGTGTGTGTGTGTATAAGTATTTCTCTAATTGATGTTGTTTGGTTGTCTGATAACTGCTGTCACGATCAGATTGAATAAGTCTAATTTTGAGCTGGTTTAATTTAGGGTATTGGTGCATTGTAATATGTAATTTTGTAGGCGTCTTTGCTTATGCTAGTAATGGAATGGATTTGACTGTAGTGTGATCGTGCAACATTAGTTTTACTAATTTATTTTGAAAAACCATGTCCGAGGTTCCCAAGTGCGTCAAAGTTGGAAGTATATGAATTCCTCAAATGAATTAATCCCTTAAACCACAATTCTTCTTTTACAGATTACAGAATTTTAGAAATAGGGCACAATAAGAGTCCGTTTGGCCAACTAGGTGAGACAAAAAAGGAAAGGAGTGTGTTTCTCATGTGAGTGAGAAAATAAAAGAAATGATTGTGCTTTTTCACATCATGTTTGAATGAGGAAAAAGGCAAATCGTGTGAGATAGAGACATATGGGAGAGATTTCTTGTTCTTCCTTTGTGTTGTGATAGGCACTTCGGTATTGTTAATAATTAGTGTTGTTAGAGGCGCGCGCCTCAGCGCCTTGAGGGGCGAGGCACAGTGAGGCGCGCGCACGGCGCCTCAACATGGGTGAGGCACAACTACTTCGATGAGGCGCGCGCCTTGTGCGCCTCGCATGCCTCATGTGATTCTCATATTTGCTCGTCGTTGAAACTCAGATCTGCTCGTTGTTGAAACTCAGATTTGCTCGTCGCGAAACTCAGAAATGATCGTCGTGGCTGATCTGATCGCCGTCGCCCGAAGTTAAGCATCGCTCTTCTCTCTCTCTCTTTATTCTCCCACATAAGAATTATTGTGCAGTACTTTTTTATTTTCTAGTTTTTTTTACTTTTTTTCTTTTTTTTCTTTTTAATTTTTTTTCCTGTTATTATTTGTATGATGATTGGATGATTTGCTACTTTAATTTTTTATATATATATATTTTGTAAGATATTTGTGATTTGCTACTTTAATGAATTGCGCCTTATCTCATCTATCAAACGTATTTTATATTTTCTCTTTTTTATGTCGATAATGTGCGCCTCGCTTCGATAAGTCGCGCGCCTCACCTTGCGCCTGAGGCTCCATAGGCTTTTGCGCTTCGATGCGCCTATCACCTTTAATAACTCTGTTAATAATATTATAATGCATAACCAATCATTTTTGTTTTTCAATTTTCACAAATCTCACCATTTTTGGTAAGAAACAAAATTGGTTTAGTAAGTGATTTTTCTTTGTCATCATTTCTCATCCTTTCTCACTTATTTTGTAATCCAAACATAAGAGGAAATCCAGTTTCTCTCCATTTCTTATCATTTTTCACCAACCCCTCAAGCCAAATGGGCATCCCCATTCAAATAAGTTTCTTTCATTTTCTTGTTCTCCTCTTTTGTTGCGTTGTAATAGCCTGATATGATGGGAATAAAAGATATAATTTTTATTAACATATTCTGCAATGAAGAATGTTCATATGGTCATTACAAATCTCTCTCTTCGTATTTTCCCGTTTCTAAGTCAATAGCTGTTGAAATTGATACCAATCACACAATTTTTTATTTTTCTCCTTCCAATCGGGTCATCCACTGTGTGGTGATGGGACTGATGGCAACTTTTACCGCCATGCCAATACTACCGTGGCCCTGAACTCCTTACCAGAGTATTTTTACTCCCAACTCTGCAATTAAGGGATGTTGATAAGGAAAAAATATTTCAATGAATGATCGAGAAATGATTCTGTTGATATTAATCCAATTCTAATCTTTTTTAGCCACTTTAACTTTATATCAAAATGAAGAATTCAAATCATGAATATGAACAAAACTGTGATTAAATTCCCGCATGTAGTTCTCTCATATCAATGTATATATATCATTCACTGCATGCAATTCTATACGTTTGTGGATTTTAGCCCAGGGTGCCGTATTTGTCATCATTCCCTTACCTTTGCATCTAATTGTATCTTCTTATGTTTCAGGGTTCTGATAGAGTTCTGATGCATCCTTGTCCACATGTCCATTCAACTCGATACTTTTATCTATTTTATTATTTCATGTGGGATCTAGACTCATAGCCTGAATAAAACATATGTAGATAATGTAATATGAATTAAAGGTCTAGAAAAAAAAATGCTCGTTGACTCCTACTCCCCGCTGACCAAAAAAACAAAGAACCCTAAAACACACACAAGGAAACATAATAAAAATGTAAGGTAATCTTATGCATACTTTTAACGGCTTAAGGTTGTTACGTTACTTGGTACCTTCAATGGATGTTTAAGTATTTATTAGTTTGACCGACAATCATTTGCCAACCTTGTTTTTAGAGAAAGGTTTATATCTTTTCTATTATGGTGCATCTGGTCATAAAAGTTACAGAGTTGCAACGACAATAATATGCTCCTTCAACTTATTTATTTTGTAAATGTTTCTCAAGTGCAAAATTATTCGATTTGATATTTATAATTTTGATTTTTCCTTTCAGGAAAGAAACAAGTAAATATGTATGTTTTATCTATTAAAGCCCAAAATGTTTGTGCTGGTATTTACCTATCATTTTGGGAGTAATATTGATCCAATAATGGAAAACCCAATTATGTTAGAAACAGAACACAAGATAAATTCTATGCAGCTTGGCAAATAAATTGTTCATTACCACATTATGTGGGCTAGACCTTAGCTTTATATGCTCGGGGGATATTCAGATGTAATGCATAAAAATAGTACCATGATGTTGGTCAATTGAAACTCAAGTGAGAATTAACTAAGAAGAGCTGTTAGTGTTTTTCCCTGTTGAATTACCTTGACCTAAATAGAAAGTTGATGTTCAGGAAAAAATCTGCATGAAACGCTATTTGAAAACTCTTCAAATTATCATCGTAATGTCAGCATCATTTGACTTTTGTATGTATCACAGCTACATATATTGAAAGTTTAAGGAGCATCTATATATAACAGAGTGACATCCCATTACAGAATGGATTCATATTTAATTTTTTTTGTCAGAGTTTTTACAATACATACTTTACATTACAGGAGATGTGATTTTAAGTGAAGAACCTTATGTCTCTGTACCTAATCGAGCATCAGTTGACTCAAGATGTGATCGGTTTTTTCACGACAAGTAATCTTAAAAGGTGCTCGACTTGTCAAGTTGTTTGGTACTGTGGGAGCACATGCCAGGTATCCGAATGTGATATATTATGTCATCATATGCACATAAACTATTATTGTCTTTCACTTGATCCCTTTCAGCTCAGACAGATTGGGTTTGGTACAGAATTACTAGTGAACATTTGGGTTTCAGGATTCCAGATGTCACTGGTTTATGTTAATCCTTTTGTAAGATTTACTATTGGTGTCTTTTTCCAATGTTCCTTGTCCTATAGGAGCAATTTTGGTGCGCAAAGGGTTCATAAATTGATTCTTGGATGGACTACATAATTCTTACGTGGGAAGTATGTTGTGGTAAAGCTAGATGTCTCTGGTTGCTCATTTCCATTTTAAGGAAGAATAACAATCCATTTTCCTGACTACAAATAAGGAAAGGAAGTTCTTAAATTTGTCACCTTATGCCTGACCAGCTCCTCTACAAGACATTTGAAAAAATAGAAATAAGTGACTTTCATTCTTCTTTTGATATACCATCTTGAAATTGTTCACTTTCAGAATTGGAAGTTGCATTGTCTTGAATGCAGAGCTCTCTCAAAACTTGACAAGGATAGGCAAAAATCTCTTACACCTTCTATACGGTTGATAAGTTTCTAAGGAAATTGCAAAGTGAGAAGGTAAATATCCAAAATGTCTTTTTGTTTGAAAGTATTTTTGACTTTTAATCTTCCTTCTTGTAATTGTCATAAGAAAAAAAAGGTAACAATGAAACTCTTTTACTTGCTACTATAGCGGTATTGCCTGCCGTTGTATTGGTATACGTGGGATGAGATTGCTACCTGATAAATGAATCATGATTAAAGATATCTTTTCATAGCCTTCAAACTATAAACTGATCCATGTTCTAGTTCTAGTTCTAGTACTAGTTCACCCCCATCTGTACCGAAAACTTAAAACCCCAGGGAGCTTACTGCTTCCTGAGTGTTGCCTCTCATATCACCAGAGGTTGCAGCACTTGTTACTCTGTTTGTATACTATTCTCCATTTCAACTTGCATGGGTGGCCCCTAGGTCACAGATCGATGCAGGATGAACCATAAAATCAGACATCTTGCATTTGACTCCCACTGGAAACACCTTAGTGTACTTTATACATGTGGTTTGTGGTTGATGGTGTGAGTCTGGCATTTATCCAACCCTTGCATAGGATGCGTTGGTATGGTTTCTCGTCGTACATTTATATAGCATATATTCTTCATTTTCTACCCCTAAGCCGACAATAAGGAAAAAACTAAAAATCACAAGAGCACCACATATTCTCTCTTATTAAAGCTTGTGGCCATCTCCAATTATCTTTTAGAACATTGCTGTTCTGATTACGTTTCGTTTAGTCAGAATATAATCTGTGTCCTTATATGCATAAGCCAATAACTTGGCCGTTATATAAGACGTGGTTCTTGACCATAAGATAATTTGCTTCAGATCCAGTGAGGTTCTGCCATCTGTTCTGCAAGACTTGTAGTTTTGTGAATTAAAAACAATATAAAAGCAATTCTTCTCCTTTTTTATGTATATATAATTCCATTTCAGAGTGCCAATTAAAGGCAAGCTTTCCCTAGTTTAACTCTTATCTTGGCCTATGATATCATCAATTGACATGAGTTATTTGGTAGTATTATGTCAGTACTCAAGTCATGCTGCTTTATACTCTGAATTCTTAGTTGGGAACATGAGGATATGATCGTTGTATCTAATACTACCTGGCGTTAGGTAATTGGGTTGTGTTCTCAGCAGCTAAGGCTTGCTGTGGAATGTAATAGCTCAATATTCTTATTCCATTACATGGATTCAAAGTTCACTGAATCAACGCTGAAACAGTGGAGTTTGGAATAGTTGGCCGAATTTGAATGAGTCAAAATTCAGTTAGCCAAAAAAGTAAACTTTGATAAAATTTTCTGTGTTCATGGAACAATGGGTTTTTGTTATTTCTAGTTATTCAGTTGAAAAGTCATCCTAATTTCCAAAAACCCTGCAAACCTTGGTCAATTTTGGTTAAAAAACTAAAAAAAAATTGGATATTTAAATTTTGGGTGCAGAGTCAGAAATTTGGAATAACTTCGGGTTCAGACAAGGTCATTGAATTGATTGGGAATTCGCTTTTCTTTTGAAACCGTCTCCACTATAATTTTCATCTTTCTCTGAGTGTTGCATTTCTGTGATATTGTTAGACGCTTATGAGTTTGGTGGTTGTATTAAGTTTTTCATCCATCTTTTATATGTCTTCAACCACCTGTATATATGGCTGACATTGATGAGAAGCAGTTGGTGTTGTATGCACAGATGGCTAACCTTGTCAACTTGATACTTGAGATGCCTGGCATCAATATAAAAGAGAGAGCAGAAATTTTTTCCAGGGTATGCTACTAGAAAATGGGTCAAGTTCCTTTATCATCCCTGTTGTTTCTAGGTAGATACT
>BRYF01000005.1:6897500-6902500 GCA_030159135.1 Actinidia polygama | reverse complement strand
GTTCTTTTGTCAATTTAAAAGTTGATTATTTTTCAGTAGTTGTAAATTAATTGCATTATATGTGATATTTTCTCAATTTACACAAAATAAATATTTGAGAACTTCTCTTATTTATCATGTGGAATTTTGATTTGATATTTTCTCAATATTAATTTGTTGTTCAAATAAAATTGATATATTTATGTCAATTTGCACTGAGTAAATATTTGATAAATTATCTTGTTTATCATGCGGAGTAAATATTTATAAATTTATCTTGTTTAGTTGATAACTTCTCATTTTTTTTTCTTTAGAAATTTGTTGATAATTTCTTATTTGTTATCTTGTGTAATGGTAGTAATCTTGTTCATATAATAATTTAAAAGTTGATTATTTCTTAATATGAAAATCATATTGATAATTTATTATTTTCTACTTTAGAAAATTGTTATTGTTAGTTTGCCTACTTAAGTTTCATATTGAAGTTAGTAGATTAGTAGTTACTCAAAATAGACTTAGTAATTATTTACTACGATTTTTGTCATACAATAAATACCCTTAAAATGATCATGTTGTAATTTTTTTTTTAATCTATCTATACTATATACTATACAACTGTAGTTTTCTAAAATAACAAGATGCATTCTCATTGTTTCTGGCTCCTACATGAAATTGTTTTAAATAAATATTTAGTTATTTTACTAAAACAAATCTATAAATTAAA
Source organism: Actinidia polygama (assembly GCA_030159135.1). NCBI lineage: Eukaryota > Viridiplantae > Streptophyta > Magnoliopsida > Ericales > Actinidiaceae > Actinidia > Actinidia polygama. The sequence goes on along the minus strand of BRYF01000005.1, from coordinate 6,901,797 downwards.
ATTTCTTTAAAAAAAACTCTCTAAAAAAAGCAATGTTAAATTAAAGAAAAATAGAAAGAAAGAAAAACCCAGAACCCTATAAAATTAAGGATTCCTTTAAAAAAAAAACATATCTCAAGAAAGTTATGCCAAATAAAGTAAAAATAGAAAAAGATTATCACATATCTTTCAAATCCCTACCCAAACAAGTATTTCCTCCCAACCTATGTACATTTGAATTGCCTAATCAATCAGATTCAATGTTTGAAAATCGAACCGGTAAACAAATCAAAAAAAAAAAAAAATCGGATGGATGGGTCACCAGACATCATAATTATATAAAATATATTACATATTATAAATAAATAACAAAATATAAATATTGAAATTACAAAAAATAGAAACCTATTTTTCTTTAATATTTCTTCTAATATGTTTCTTACTTTTTGAAACAAAAAGCATCACCAAAACAAAAATCACAGCAGGTCAGTAAAATTTGCTAGTACTTTTGTTTTATATGAGAATATTTTTTATAGCCTTTAAATGAATTAGAAATAAAAATAATTGATCAAAGTAGCAAAAGCTTATATTTGTTAGCTAAGCCAACCAACCAACCAACGTACATAAGAACTACAGTAAAGAAGAATGGTGGCTTAAGGAGGAAGGAATAGTTGTCCCACACCGAAAATAAGATTCATGTTACGAATGTTTTATATATGTAAAGTTCCCGATTTTTAACGGCAACACATTTCTATATGTAGTTGTGCATGCGCCACGATTGCTAATGGAATTTTTAAAAAAATTATGATTTTTGACCGGTCTGGTTCATGTGACCCACAAGTGATTTGCTAATTTAACCTCCAATTTTAGTAGTTTTTACAAAATAAACCGATTTTTTTATAAATTAATTTCATTTTTTGTTTAAATTGGACCTAAATTAGAACCAATCAACGGGTCAACTAACAGGTCTATTTCGATTTTTAAAACATTAAAATTCGAATTAATAGGCAGTTTATGTTATTTTCATGTCAACTACATCACCTATGAAAACACACAAACAAAAAAAAGTATACATAGATGAAAAATAAGTAGACATTTCTTCTCAGTTTTTCATTAACAAAATAAAGAGTAAGTTACGCATATTCTCTCTTAAAGCCAAATGAAAAACGGTAAGTTATTTAGATTAAAATTGATTAAATAGTTAAATAAATAAATCTAAACATTATAGTTATTTAACCGTGCATAGCACGGGGCGAATACTTGTTTTAATCAAAATATATTTTATAGTTTATAATATTAAATTAAATGTTTTATAATTTGTCTAAAAAATTATTTTATTAATATCTATTTTTTTTAATTTTTGAGATTGAGAAAGATCTGAAGTAATTATTTGCATATGGATGTGAAACGACTAGGGTTTTCTTTCTTTCTATTTTTTAAAAAAAATTATTCAGAATTAATGTCACGACTCAACCCATTTATACACGTGGGTCCACCACCCATAACACAGGTGTCGTCGTGACCGGCCAGTGAGGTTCGCTCACTAAGGCCTACTACTTAACTAGTTTAGGAATTTTTCTATCATTCAAGACATTTATATTCTAATGCAATAATATATACGGAAGCATATTTAAAATAAACCAGAGCTGACGTGTCTTTAAATAATATACAAATATTTGTACGTGTTTCTACATAAATATTTACAACCACGATTTTGGCAACAAGTTCGGCTCAACCGTCATCAAAACTATATACTGTCAAAAACTATCATTCATATGCTAAACACGTGGCATAGGTCTTCCAAAATCAACGCTAGGGTCACCTGCCCTCAATCGCGTTCCACTTCGTTCTCGTTACCTAAAATATTACGTACGACTACGTCTTAAACACTAGGCTAGTGTGAGTCAAGTTATATAATACTAACAAGTGCCCATGAAATTATAAAACATCAATTCATTTCAACATGAAACAATTTAGCTTTTGTCAATCCACTTTCATTTTAATTATTGGCTCATCTAGTTCCATATACCTTGATTTCATATCAAGAATTCAAAATCATATTGGATTGACTCTTGCGACACTCCTGTTCAATGATCACCAGAAATTAGGGAGAGACCCCAATATAATGTGGCATGATATCATCCAAAATCATCTGGCAATGATCCTCTTTATTACATCGCCTCTCGTTATATTGTTTTTCTCTAGCAGACGGGGCACCGTTCAAATCATATGTCGTCTAAAATATACTTTTATAAAGTAATCATTTTTTATATTTCATGGAACATTTAAAACATAGTATGCATTAAATTATAAAACGTCATCAAGTTTAATCAACAAAAATTATACATGCTTTGATCACAAACTTTACTTTTAAGTAAGTAAAACATAACAAGACTCATCTTGGGTCTACGTCCCGTTCTTTCCTTTCGTGGTTACTCGTAAGCTAAGACAACAGTTCTTCAGGTCCCGATCCTATACGTAACAATTCTGAACTTAGTATTCTTCTTTTATTGTCCTTTCATTTACCTTATTTGTCTTACTAAAATATCGTTTAGTGTGTCTAATCCAAGGATAGTAATTGGGTATAAGGTATCGGGAATAAATTAGGTACTAGACAACTCGATTGGACTTCAAATTTATAAAAATATTGGGTTTAAACTGATTGAAAATATTCTGGACTGATCGGGGACAAGTTGGACCAGTTTAGGAAAAGTTATAAGGTTTGGGGATGAAGCTCGACCGGTCAGGAAAGTGTTGGACTGGTTGAGGATAGTCAGGTTTTCTGGAAATGCTCGACCGGTCGAGGACGAGACAGATTTTCTATCTTGATTGACAAGCTTATTTTGAGCTATTAAACCTTTAAATTAGGAAAAACTCATAAAAAAAAGTTGTAGGTATTTGAAATATATTTCATATGAAACTTGAATCAAGTCAAAAGGATGTTGTATGAGAGAGTTACATCCAAAATACTAACGGATGTTTTGACGAAAACACAGATTTTCTGTCTTGAATTCAAAGCACATTTTGAGATACTAAACATCTAAATTAGAAAAAATATATAAAATAAAAGTTATAGGTATTTGAAATATCTTTTATATACAATTTGAATAAAGTCAAACGGATGTCGTATGAGAGAGTTACAACCAAAAGACTAACGGACTATTTTGACAAAAAAATAAAACTTAACTTCTAATCGAATTTCAATCCTACCACGACGCATACGTGACCTATTTTCATCATATTTTTAGACTTTAATCCATTATGTAACATGTTAGAAGTTTACAAAGATTACAAAGATTACAAAAATTAAGAGGCTCGGAAAAACGATTACCTGGAACATAGGAGAATTATTTTTCCTATTTCTATTTCTCTATCTTTTTCCTTCTTCTTTCCCTTCCTCTTCTTCCCCTTTTGAATTTTTTTTTTTTTTTTGCAGCACTTCTTCTCTCTTTCTTTCTTTCTCTTTTCTTTCTTTCCCTCCTTCTCCCTCTATCTATTCCTCTCTCTCTCTCTCTCTCTCTCTCTTCGTGTGTTGTGTTTGTGTGTGTGAGTGATGGGAGGGAGTATGGACTTGGCTGATTTTAGGGGTTGAGTAGGTGGTTAGGTGGAGAGCCATTCTCCTACTATGTGGTCCACATGGTCCATTCCATGTGTGGCTGACACGTGTCCCAAAAATGGGACATATGCTCAACTTTCTGTTCGGTTTATCATAAAATCTTATTCGAATATAACTTTTGTTATCGTAAAAATTAAATTGCTATTGGTATAATTATATTTTTACCTTTACCATAATAAAATAAAATTAATTTACGGATCGGGGTATTACAATTACTATCTCTAGTGAAGCAATCATCTTTTAAAAAAAATTTAATTTACATTTTATTTTAGTAAAATAACTACAAAAATGAATTAAAAACAAAATTTATTGAGAAAATTTCACATAAGAGAGAGAAACAATGAGAATGCTCTTTATTTTTTTTTTAATAAAACTAAATTTACTTAGCATATAATATACGAAAAATAATTTTTACACTCTAAAATAGGAGTGTCATTATTGGTGTTGATTTCTACACTCCTATTTTGGAGTGTAGAAATCACTCCAAGGAGTGTAGAAATAAATTTCTTAATATACATCATTTTTTTTTTACCTCTATTTTAGAAGAGAGAAGGAAGAGATTTGTGGGGTAAGAGGAATTTGAATGGAGAGAAGATGGAATTGTCCTGTAGTTTTTTATATTTTAAAAATTAATAATTTTTAAAATTTTAAGAGAATGTCACGTGACACTACATTTATATATTACATATTATAAATGTTAAT
>BRYF01000005.1:6885000-6887500 GCA_030159135.1 Actinidia polygama | reverse complement strand
ATTATCTTACAAAGCTAGACCAAACTGGATTTTTTTTATTGAAATTAACAGTTAATAATTAAGTAATAAAACAAGATTCACATGGGTGAAATTATAAAGTTATACTTGTCCGAACCGCCGTTTCTTGACAATCCTAATAAGGGAGGTTAGTGTAATTTTATAAAGATCTTTGTAATTAGTATATACCTCAACGGAGGTCACTATAAATTATCCTAAATGTTATGTATTTTTGTGTTATTATTTATGAATTGTTATTACTATTTACTAAAGTGTGTGGTATTATATATAAATTATTGTGGTTAGTTGCAAATGCTCAATGTTAGTTATGAATTATTATGCTTAATTACAAAAACTTATGGTGTTAGTAATAAATATAATAACTTGTTATGAAGGTGTATCACAAAATACGTAATTTATATGTATAATACATGTGGTGGTAAAAATCTGTGGCGAGCAATCAAATCGGTAATTGACCTCGGTCAAGACTCAGCCGATCTGCGCAGATGAACAAACGTTACCGGCCGGGGCGAGATCGCTCAAACCCCCTCCAGCGTAGGAATTAGACCAAGGCATATAAGCTAGGCCAAACAATAGTACTATAACTCTCTGAATAAATAAGGGTTATAGACACCTTTGAATGATAGGGGAATGACATTTATATAGTTGGAGAATGGAAAGCCGTATAAGAAAAGTACAGCGTGATCCTCGGATGGATAAGTATGAAAGGAGATTCCGAAGATATCGGAGTGATAATAGGAGAATGCCGAAGATATCAGATTCCGAAGATTCTGAAATGGCCTCTGCACGATCTTATCTTCATATAGTAATCAACATCGCCCATAGACGAGAAGGAGAATCATTTGAAGTGTGGGAACTGCTAGATCGGGTTATGCCAGTCAACTGGTGGACGTGCTTAACTCACTGAATGGTGTTCTTTCAAGAAGACGGGTGGTTACTTGTCTCGATAGAGACACTTGATTGGCACTTGATGATAGAGTTGTTTAGGTTGGTTTCAAGGAAGAAAGGAGTTGTTTCATAGAGTTTTGGCGAGTGTCACGGGCTCAAATCTCGATCACCTCGACCCGTGCGGCCTTAGACAACTTTCCCCACGAAAGACGCTAAGTAAGCCTAAGAACACCGAAAGGAAGGCTAAGAGAGCAAGCAAGCAACAAGAAGAATTCTAGAGAGAGAGAGAGCTTGAAGAATGATTCTCTATATTCTCAAAAACTTGAATTCTATTCCCCAAACTTCAATGCTTGCTTGCTTGAGTAAATCTCCTATATATTTACAAATGAGGGCTTAGCCCTTATTTATACTCTCTTACCTTCTCTAGAATGTTCTACAATTTTCTAGGTTATTTATGTAAATAGCTTCTCAATGGAAGCCTCTCCCAAGTTCTAGAAGCTTCCACACACTTTCCATTTTCTACACTTGTGAGGAAGACTCTAGAACTCTCTCTAAAGTTCCATAACCTTCTAGAATGTTTTGCAATATTCTAGAACCTTCCCAATATTCTAGAAGTTTCTCCGTCTTTCTAGAATATTCTAGACCTTTCTAGAATATTCTAGAACATTCTAGAATCTTTTTCCGTTTGGTGGGCCATGACATTTTCCCCCACCATATTTTGCGACGCCCCCGTCGTCGTTGTTTCTTTAGTTTAGCGGGCCGTGACATTCTCCCCCACCAAATTTGGCGACGCCCTCGTCGCCGCTTCTTTCGAAATATGACAATTGTCTTGGGGAAGTTCCATGAGTTGTCTTCATGTCGCAGACCCACATTGTGCCCTGACCGAAACTGTCTCGTCCTCCTTGGGCGATGATGTTTCTTCAAGAGGTGTCGCCTTTGGGTGCCCGCCTTGGTCACGTGTACCCCTCCTCCCTTGGAGAGAGACGACACACCCTTGTGCCAAAACCATTGCGTACACCCTTGTACAGCAATCTCCATTACAGTCTCGGCTTGAGGGATGTACTCCGTGTATTCCCGACCTTGATCCACTTCGGGGGTTTGTGGTTTCTCCTCCTTTGGGGCGCCACCTCTTCGGGGCTCTTCAAGCTCCTCTAAGGCCTCATTCGGCTCGTCCACCTTGGTGCTTGAAGAGTCTTCTGAGATTGTTAGCTCCTCCTCAAGTTGTTGTCTCTCCTCGTACTCCTTGAGGCGCATGATCATCCCCTCCCTTTTTGGGCAATCTCGAAAGAGATGGGGTTCATCACAAAAGAAGCAATTGCTCTTGGGCTTCCTCTCCTTGAGCTTGCCCTTGTTGCTCCTTGGCCACTTGATCCAACTATTGAGATTTCCCGCCTCATGTTCCATGCTCCTCTCCCCAATGTTAAGCCGCTCCCCAGAGTCGGCCATGGTCACGTCCTTCTTAGTTGCAGCGATCTCGGCTTGACACGAGTTGAGGACCCCTTGCATCTCCCCATGGGCCTCCTCGAGTCCGTCGATGCGTTGGTCACAATCCTCAACCTTGTCCCTCCCTTGAGTGCCTTCATGCTCGGTCACC
>BRYF01000005.1:6860000-6862500 GCA_030159135.1 Actinidia polygama | reverse complement strand
ATACGGACATTGACATCGATACCTACACAAAATACAAAAATTCTCAAAAAAATCAAAATACAGACACGGTGTGAATACAAAAAAAATATAATATTTATTTTAATTATGTATATGAATATTGAATCAATAAAAGACAAATTACAAGATACAAGACTCTAATTCCCAACAATCAAGCAAAATCAATTAGGATGCCGAGTATATCAATACAATCGGAACAAGCCAAGTATTTTTTCCAACATCCAACATCATCGTGAAAGACTTAAATTTTTCTTTTGTTATATTTCACGTCTTCGTCTCTACTTAACAATATTGTGGCTTCTCCTTGATAAAATATGGATTATTATGAATAAAAATCCATCCTTTAATTGTTTGGGAGTTATTTTGACATCGAAACAACTTTGGTTAATTATAAAAAATATCCCGTTATGTCTTGAACATATTTCAAATGTGTCCTTGGTGAGTCTCCGGCATTTTATGACAAAAATAATTAATAAAATTAATAAGACATGCCACGTGGTGTGTCCCATATGTATTTTGGCGTGTCTTCGAGGAACCTTGTTTCATACTTGTCCGACATAGATACGGGAAGCTATTATACGTGTCGGTGCTTCATAATTGAAAAGAAATGAAAAAAGTTAAACGAATCCCAAGTTAATGGATGAGAAAAAAAAAGTTAATGTACTTATTGCCTTTAATTAAATTAATTAACTTGTGATTCATTAACTTTTTTCTTTCCTTTACACTTTCCTCATCCATTGACTTTTCATCTTTTTATTTGTGTCCACAAATCTCTTCTCAAATCTTGATCTAATTAAATAAAGCATTAGTGAAGGTTCACATCCATTGAAAAATTAATACGTGATTTGTTTTGAAAATCATTTTGACACAATTCTTTTTTTGAGTATTAATGTGTGTGTACGAAATTTTTTTTTAAAGTTTTTTGGCATTAGTTATTAATTTTTGTGGTTAGTTATAAACTTCTGGTTTGTTACGGATATTTTTTGTACGATTTGTATAAAGTTTTGTGGTATATTTGTCCAAACTTGTTATGGTGCTTGATACGAATTATTTGGATAATTATAAAAGCATATACGAATAAAATGGTATGTGCAATAAGCTTTCCTAAAATTAGGCCTAAATTATCTTTGTCTTTATATAGGAGGTCCATAATTAGTCTCATATTTTATCCAATATAGTTAAATGTGGTCAGAATTTTATAAATGTAATACTTAATTGCTTATTATGTATACAAAATTTAAATTTCACTGACCTCCCTGGGTTTCTGACAAATATAACTACCTCCTCTATAATTTTCGAAATAACACTGACCTTCTTTATTTTTGAATCTATTATCATCATTCTCCATGGAGATAATAGTTTTGGAAAAAATAACAAGATTATCATATTTAGATTAATATTATGTTCCTCTATTTTGGATTAATTTAGATTTAACTAGATTTTTTTAAAAATAATGTACTTTTCAAATATAATTTATTTCAAAATAAAATTCAAAATAATTTAATTTGGCATTAATTTAGATTTGAGTAGATCATTTTACAAATATTATGTGCTTTTTGATTCTTCTAGAAACGAATTGAAAAAAGTAAAAAAAAAATGGATTAGAAAAAATAAAAACTATTAAAAAAAAAAGAATAATCCTGTATAATCTAATTTATCCCTACTCTGACCCATGTCGTGTATTTCTACTTTAAGTTTTGAGGTTTATAATTGAAGCATCCTTCACAATTTTCAATTCATGTCTATGTTTTTGTGATTGGCTTCAAGAAGAATAAAATAAGTCTAAATTCGATTTTGTACTCTTTTACTTTTATTTAATTTTTCTTTGCATCAATTATTTTCAGTTATGTCAATTAACTCCTTACAATTTTGATTAAGTATTATTGTGTCGCTCTTCCGTCTACTTGCATCTCAATTAAGGTCACAATCTCATTCAATAAATTATTATATCCACTTTTTGTCTCGGAATTAAATGTCAAATGGATAAAAGGGCCACTTTAGCAATTAATATAAAGTGTAAGGATTTGACTAATACAATTAGAAGTGAAATACGCAAAGTAAAATTTCAAGATACAATGTAAATTTTTAATTGTTATGATTTTTTTTTCCAAATGCTTGTTTGGAATAAGTATGTAAGGAATGCCAAAAAAAAAAAACAGTAAAAATAAAGGAAGAGAATAAGACACTTGAACATAACACTGCTAGTTTTTAGTAATCATTAAAAAATAATAAATACTAAGGGGATGTTTGATAATATTTCTGTTTTTTTATTTTTTGTGTTTGTTTAATTTTTTGTAAAACATAAACTAAAAGTATTTTCGTGTTTACTTTTTTTTTAAACTATTTAAAAATAAAAATATGTTTGATTTCACTTGTTTTAAACCATTTCAAAAAAAGGTGTGTGGTGGAGGTGGAGGAGGCGGTGGTGGTGAGGAGGTGGCGGCGGCAGTGATGGCGGCGTCGGCGGCAGTGGTGGTGGTGG
>BRYF01000005.1:6845000-6847500 GCA_030159135.1 Actinidia polygama | reverse complement strand
TACACGGAGTCAAATCACAATTGATATTGGTATGCTATGTTAGACAAGAATATGTCCAAGTGTCATGATCAATCTAGTTTTCAGGTCCAAGGACACTAGAAGACAGAGATCTTATGGAAGACAGAGATCTTATGTATTTCAAACACTTCCTTTCTCTCTTTTAAGGATAACATTGTCTTTATGAACTAATATAAGACTATGCCGTGCATAAAATGGAAGTCTTTAGTATTTGTTGTATTCTAAACTCGACTACTTAACACATAATGGGTGCCCAGACAACTAAGCGTGCTAGACATGTGTCCCATGTCCTTACTGTTGGGGTACTTGCACAAATTTAGAAAAGTTGATGTGGCATTGTTTTTAGGTAGGTTAGCATTATAAGAAGCATGGTTTCATTTTCCTTAGTAAATTCCTATAACCAAATATGGTGCTAAGCAGGCATTTTAATGAATATCCACTACTACAGTATCCTTATGATGTTCTGGCCATATTTTGTGACCAAAATATTCATTTATTTTCTTTCCTTGCTGGTGTCGTTCTTTTTGCATCTAACATTTTGATTTCTATTGGAACAGGTTTTTGGTCACTAGGCAGCAAGCAGGGAAGACTATGTTGTTGGCGAGTTGGTGAAACCTTATCCTGATGGTTTTCTTGAGCAGGTATTTGTGACTTTTTCCTGCTCTTTAGACATATTTCACAGCAATAGAAAGTAGTTTTCTTTATGTTCTAGGGCCATGGCTAGGGCTGCAAACAAACTAAGTTGTTCGCGAGAATGCTCAGGTGGCTCCACTTGTTTAGGGCTCGGCTCGTTTTGTAAATCAACGAGCACTAGCCTCAGTATAAAGCTCGTTTAATAAATGATCCAATCTTGAGTTTATCAAAGCTTGGCTCGAATAAGGTAAAAAAAAATAGGGTAAAAAATATATTACTAAAATTATAAAGAGTGAAAACCCTCATATTTCGTTATAAATAAGGTGTAGGACATACTTGATAGCCTGTAAGAAAAAATATGGATATTTTTAAAACTTTATTTGTAAACTTGTTTAAGAATATGATTGTATAATTTGTTTGGCTCGTTAAGGTTCACGAATAAGTTTGAACTCGACTCAAAACTTGAGTAAGTTTGGCTAGTTAAATTCTTACTGAGTTTGAGCTTGCTAAAATCTTAAGAAACAAGCCAAGCACACCAAAGATCGGCTCGACTCCCCTTGTTTGCTGCCCTAGCCATTGCCATATTAGCTGCAATAGGCTTCTATATTTTTGCTTATTAGCCGTTGCAACATTTTTTACTTTGATAAGCCCTCGGAAACTCCTTCCAACCTCATTTTTCAATAAAAAATTAGTGAAGCTTCACTATTAGGCTCAATTGTTGCATTTAGATGTCAAATTAAATAGATAGAGCTCAAGTATGCATGCTTAAAAGCTTGAGACTTTGAACTACTTGTTTGACCACATTTGTTGTACTCTAAAAATGTTTGTGACCTGCGATTTCAGATGTTGGTCAAGATCCAGAAAAAGGATCTACCTAAATAGGGGTTACCTTGTCTTGGAAACTAAGGCATAGTGCAATATTTGCTAAAAAGATGATTTTAGGTGTTGGAAAAATCATCTTACTAAATCTACTAAAAATTATTTAGGTGTTGAACTAATAGTGAAATTTACCTTTTTTTTACGCAGGTTACTAATATAAATACACATAAATATATAGTTCTAGAGGTTGGGCACATGCGATGCAGATGCAACTTGAGTTACGAAAATAAAAAGTTGGACTAATAGTAAAATTTACCCTTTTTTATGGAGGTTACTAATATAAATACACATACATATATAGTATATGTAGATCCTTATACCATGTATAATACGTAAATGTAATATGTAGTATAAGCATATATATATATATATATATATATATATTTTATATATATATATATATATATATGTGTGTGTGTGTGTGTGCGCGCGCGCGTGTAAATATACATACATGTTGAGAGAGAGAGTAACCGTACGGCCGCTGTTGGACGACAGTGGTTTGTGACGCTGGCCAATGGTGGACGCTGCTGATAGAGGTGGACGCTAGTCGTGGTGAAGGGCGGTGGGGGTTGCTGGTGGAGGAGAAAGGATTAGTGAGGAGGGGGTAGAGAGAGGGATTTCTTTTTTTTCTCTCTCATAAATTACATGTTATTTGCTTTTAAATGTAAAAAAAAATACTAACGTAATAAATAATGAATAACTTTCACTTGGTAAAAAAATCCTAGTTATTTATGTCTATATATGTTTGAGATTTATTTTTAATAAATAATATAAAATTATACGGATATTTTGCCCCAATCGAGGCGGAGGCAGAACGGGAGCGAGGTAGAGCGGAATTTCTTGCCATCTCTAAACAGAACTTTGGTGCCAGAAATTTGTAATGTAGAAAATAACCTAAACAGAAAAGTATATATATATGCACACACACGTTTATGTAAATATTTAGATTTATACATTTTTTAGGAAAATT
>BRYF01000005.1:6760000-6775000 GCA_030159135.1 Actinidia polygama | reverse complement strand
GGATGTACCTGAGACCTTGTCGGTTCTGCAGAGCAAGGCTGACAAATACATCGCCGCCAAGGAATTAGCCGAAGCAAAGTGGGGACGACGAGGGAAAGATGATCGTAAGATAAAGGATCCCAACACGAGGCAATTTGACTACATGGATGAGATGAGGAATAAAAGATCTGATCGAGATCCAAGACGGACTAATGATAGGCAACCTCGCACTCCACCTTGCCCCCCAGAATTGGTGTTGCCACCTCTCAACGCCCCCATTACCCAAGTACTCATGAAAGTTTAACACGAAGAATTCATCAAATGATCGGGAAAAATCAAGACTGACCCTCGAAAAAGGAACAAGAGCAAATATTTGAATTCCACCGAGACCACGGCCATAACACGGAGGACTGCTTCCATTTGAAGGAACAGATAGACGACCTTATCAAGAGGGGGTAGCTGAAGAATATGTTGTTGATCGTCCACCTCCTAATTCGCTAGATAGAAGATATGGTGACAACAGACCGACTATTAGTGATATATAGGTAATCCATGGCGTATTTCGATTTGGTGGATGTTCAAATTCGTCCAAAAAGAGGCACGCCAGGATCGCCAGCGGGCGAGCTGAGGAAGAAGTCTTTATAACCTCTCTTCGCTTGTCGTTAATATTCACCCACCTATCATCTTCAATAATAACGATCTAAGAGGCTTACACCTCCCTCATGATGACGTCTTGGTTATTTCACCCGTAATCGCCAACTTCAATGTTCAAAGGATCTTGATTGACAACGAGAGTTCAATGGATATCTTGTTCATCTCGGCGTTTGAGAAAATGAAAATTGGACTGGATAAACTCCACCCCTTCCATACTCCCCTTGTAGGTTTCGGAGGAAATATAACGTACCCACTTGGGTGGATCAAGTTGCTAGTGACCTTAGGGATAGAGCCACACTAGACCACCGTTTAGCAGGACTTCATTGTTATCGATTGCCCTATAACGCAATTCTAGGTCACCCTACTTTAGGGGAGACCAGGGCGATCACCTCAACCTACCACTTGAAAAATAAAGTTTGCCACTTCAACAGGGGTAGGTGAGGTGAGAAGCGATCAAAAAGTGGCAAGGCAGTGCTTCATTTCGGCCATGACGACTGAAGTCTCCCCAGAATCAAATGTCCAATAGCAATTACAGATCACTAATGCCGAGATGGAGCCTCTTAGGGATGAGGTAGAACAGGTTATCTTGCTGGATTCCCAAGAAATCGAAAACACCAAACCCTTGAGGAAGTTGCTCTAGTATCCATACACCCAGTTACCCTGATCGCCATGTTATGATCTGTACCGAACTCACCGACGAGCTGCGTTCCACCTTGAAGAAAAACTTTGACGTCTTTGCCTGTTCGCGGGCATTGACCCTTAAGTCACCATGTTTAAATTATTCACCAATATAGAACACCCCCAGTTCGCCAAAAACGAAGGAAGTTCGCCCCTGATTGCCTAAAAGTCATCGAAAAAGAAATAGCTAAGCTCATCAAAGCCAATGTCGTTTGGGAAGCCCGTTATCCAGATTGGCTCACCAATGTTATCGTCGTCCCTAAAAAAGGAGAAAAGTGGAGAGTATGTGTAGATTTCCCTGACCTCAACAAGGGTTGCCCAAAAGACAGTTTTTCCTTACCAAAAATTGAACTGATAGTTGACGTCACATCCAAGCATGAGCTCTAGAGTTTTGTGGACGCCTTATCGGGATATCACTAGATCAAAATGTATCCACCCGACGTGGAAAAAACTTCTTTCATCACGGAACGAGGGCTATACTGCTATAAAGTCATGCCATTCTTAATAGATTTATTTTCAAGTGGCCACCCTTAATAGATTTATTTTCAAGTCGGCTGACAAATGTCTCTCATTCTTTAAGATCTTAAGAAAAATCAAACATTCCAGTGGAATGAGGAATCTGAAATAGCATTCCAACATCTCAAGGACTATCTCGGCTCGCCGCCCTTACTTACTGTTCTAACCACAGGCGAAGAATTAGTCGTATACCTATCCATCTTGCCTATAGCAGTAAGTGTCATTCTTATTCGGGAAGAAGACAGAGTTCAAAAACCAAAATATTTTGTTAGCAAAGTCTTGATAGGAGCCGAGACTAAATACATGAAAATTGAAAAACTCGTCTATGCCCTTCTGATCGCTGCCAGAAAGCTTCGCCATTATTTTCAAGCTCACTCCATTACCGTGATAACCGATCAACCTTTAAAGCGAATTCTCCAACGACCGGATATCTCAGGAAGACTTCTAAAATGGTTCATCGAGCTCAGTGACTTCTAAAATGGTTCATCGAGCTCAGCAAATTCTCAGAGAAGAGGACAAGAAAGTTGATGCACTGGCTAACCTCGCCTCAACCTTTGATTTCATCTCGAAAAAGAGTATACCCCTGGAATTCTTAGCAAACTCAAGCATTGAGGTCACCAAAACAGTCTGTCAAACATATGCGGGCCATACATGGATGGATGACATCATTGCGTATCTCCAGGACGGTGTGCTACCAACAGATAAACTCCAAGCTCGTCAAATCCAATACAGGTCAGCTAAGTTTTGCCTCCTCAATGGAATCCTGTACAAAAGATCCTTTTCAGGACCTCTCCTAAGATGTCTCCGACCTGAAGAAGCAGAATATATGATGAAGGAGATTCATGAAGGGGTCTGTGAAAATCATTCAAGAGCAAGATCGCTTGCCAAGGCTATTTCTAGCCAAAAATAGAACAAGATGCAGCAATGTATACACACAAAAAGGTGTGACAAATGCCAAAGGTTTGCCCCAATAAGCCATCTTCCACATACCGAGATGACGCCGATGACCAGCCCATGGTCATTTGCCCAATAGGGGATAGACATACTTGAACCTCTTCCCCAAGCTCCACTACAAAGAAAGTTTTTAATCGTCGCCATAGATTATTTCACTAAGTGGATAGAAGCTCTACCTCTCACCAAAATTACCGAAAAGAACTGTAGAGATTTCATATGGAAGCACATTATTTGCAGATTTAGAATTTCCAAGGTCATCATCTTGGATAATGCAAAACAATTCGACAACGACAATTTCAAACTATTCTATTCGGACCTCGCCATCTCCCATCACTTCTCTTCGCCTGGTCATCCTTTAGCAAACGGACAAGTAGAGGTTACCAATAGAACCATCCTAAGGAACTTGAAAACGAGATTGGAAAAATCCAAAGGCGAATGGGTGGAACATTTGCCAAGCATAATCTGGGGCTATCATACAACTAGCAGGATCCCTACAGGCGAGACGCCATACTCCATGGTATATGACATGACCAGTTATATCTGTTGAGATCGAAATGCCAAGCTTCAGGACCTCAAATTTCAACGAGGATGACAACGAAACCGAGCTAAGACTCAACCTTGATTTCCTTGATGAAAGGAGGGAGAGGGCTGAAGTACACCAAGCAGCTTATAAGCACCAGATCGCCAAATACTACAATCAAAGAGTCAAGTACAAATCCTTCTTGCCGAGCGACCTAGTCCTACGAAAAGTCACCTTGTCCACAAAGGAACCAAACGCAAGAAAGCTCGATCCTACTTGAGAAGGCCCCTATAAGGTTACCAAAGTATCCAAACCAGGAACTTATTGGCTAGAGGACATGACTTGGAAGGGACTTCCTCACCCCTGGAACGCCGAACATTTGAAAAAAAATTATCAATAAATCCAATGGTCACCAAGAATACAAGATCGTCCAAGTTATATACCCGTTCTTTTAAAATACTTTCGGATTCTTTGTAATAAATCACTAGTTTAAGAATAAAATTTCATGATTGTCATACTACATCGCCATTATCAATGTCGCCAATATCAAAATCGTCAATTCATTACAAAACGATAAAGGCATCTTGATCGCCATGAAGAAGTTTCACCATTGTCGGTTTCCAAAAATTCAACTCGATCGCCGTCGTGGATGTCGCCAACATCAAGATCTCCAGTTCATTATGACAAGGCATCTTGATCGCTAGTTTGAAATTCGCCCTTATCAAGACCGCCCATTCATGATAAAATGATAAGGTGAATGGACTTAATACATTCGCCATAAAGAGATCGCTGTAACTAAAAGCACCCGATTATTATATGGAAAATATACCTTTTTTATCATCAGTTAATTGTGATTGCCATTGAGTTACTCCTGTTTGAGCTCTCTAGAACGAGTTTTACTTAAGTTCACCCAAACTAAGTTTGCCTCGCCATGTTCTCAAGTATGTGATCGCCTAACATGCAATGATAAGACCAAAAATTGAAATTCATTTCATTAAAAGATAAGAGGTTACAATTGTTCACCATTACATACACAAAAAAATTACAAGTATTCAATAAGGGGGAGATCGTTGTCGCCATCCTTGTTTTCCCCATCCTTCTCCCCCTCGCCCGCTTCATCCTCCTCGGCAAGCATGAGTGATCAAAACCCATGCCCTCCAAATCGACAGTGAGGTCAAGATAATGGCGACGAAGCTTCCGCTTACAAAAATCGAATCCTTCCCCGAAATACTTGGAGGAAACAACTTAAACTGCCACTAAGTAATCCAACGAGGATTTGAATTCCTCCACGACTGAGTCATTGGCTTTGGCTAAAGCCTCCCTTAGCTCCACCACCAAAGAGCCCGACTTCTCCAACCAGTCGGCCAAGGCGCCCTGTTCTTCCTTTGCTTTGACCAGTTCGTCGCCACCCTGTTGTTTTCGAGCTTGGGGATCGGCCAATTGTTGCTCCAGATCACCATTTAATGCCTAAAGGCGAGAAACCTCACTCTCCAAGGAAGCACCTCGTCTTTGCTGGAGGGACGCCTCTTCCCTAGACTCCTGGCTCCCCACTGCCAGAGAAAATCCAATCACAACTGCTTGCTACAAAAGATCTTGTTAGAACAACCTGTACGACTTGGAGTATCCAAGGAAAAGTTCAACTTAGAATTGAGGTGGTACTTGTCTGAGGACATGGAAAATTTTGGTCGCCGTCTGATCCAGGGACAGTGTCTTTACCTTTTCCCTGTCCGAAGGGGGAATTACCCCACGCAATAGCTTCTCGGCCATCGAAGGGCTACCGATAATGGAGGCTTCGGACCCAAGATGGTACCAAGATTGGGCGACCTGTTTGCATCAGCCCTCGGAATCGGGGTGTTCATTGATTGGATCACCTCGGCTGCCTTGCCTTTTCTTACCTCGGGCGCTGCGGCAGTTTCCTTCCCCTTGGAGCTTTCGGCAGACTTGCTCTTCTTTTGCGTCGAGTTGGCGGAATCCTCTTGAGGGCGTTTCTTGCCAATGGCTCCCCCGTCATTGGGATGGGTCTAGCCGCTGAGTTGGTGCCCTTCAGCTTTTTGGCCTTCTCGCCGAGCTTCTTAAGGCTAATTCTTTGCGACATAGCTGCAAAGTAATACACATATCAGATTTAAAAAATCAGACATTTAGAATAGATGAGAGGTAATACCATCTGATTTAAGCTCGGGGATAACCCTGAGTCTGACCCGGATTCTGATGAGGATTCTGAGCTTGAGCTCGAAACTTTCAGTAAAGAATCTAAAATAGGATCTCGAATTTTTTCCTCCGACCATCTTAGCAAGGTCAATTCAGGAATATGAGATAATATCCTCTTTAGGTCCGTCCCAAGGGTTCCCAAGTATTCAATTGATTGTTCTCGGGAATCGCTGTCTCGCCTAATGTGTTCACCACGGGAAGGGCGGGACTCACTCGCGTCGCCTAATGAACTTAGTGCTTCGCCTTCGGGGTGTTGCTCGCTTTGAGCCCCGGACGCCATGGACCCAGGAGAAACAAAAACTCGATAAAAGGACTTAGAATCAAGAAGCACTAGAACAGAATATTTCCCCTAACTCTCCACCGAGCTAAAAATATCTTTGAAAAGTTTCTGCTCGTGTTCGTAAAGCCGGGGCAGGTTGTTACAATGTTTATCTGAAAAAGAGGTAAATTGAATAAGGCTTCTAAATGTTTAATAGAAACAAAAATGATCTCGGATGATTAAGACCGACTTGGGATGCCCCATGACCTTGGAACTCTCAGAAGATCTCCTTGAGGTGAGCCTTCAGGAAGCTCCCACTCGTCCCCGGAGACAAAGAAGAACTTGCTCTTCTACCATTTGATGTTGCTGGGGTACTCGTCGAGCATGGTCTTTTTGTACCTCGCCTTGAAGTACAGCCAACCTTGGTCCTGTTTAGGGTTACTATTAAGGCTAAATAGGTTCCTAAACTCGGATAGGGACAAGTCATACTTGTATACTCACCACAGCGCCATCGTGCAAACCACGCTTCGCCACGTGTTGGGAACGAGCTGGGCGGGGCAGATATTGTAAAATTGTAAAATTAACCTAATTGTGGGATGAACGGGAAACCTAAGACCCGTGGGGAATGCCGCCTCGTAAAAGGCCACCTCACCCGGATGAGTTGAAACTATGGTCTCACTCTCCTCAGGGAGCCTAACTTGTACTCTAGGAGGAAAAGAATAAGTCTCCTTAAGCTGGTCCAGCTCCTCCGAGGTCATGATATTGGTCCCCTTCTCCACAAAAGGATGGATGGCGACCAAGGGGTTGACCTCGGGTATGGGCGAATCCTCCATTGGCGACACGGTCGATTAATTCACCTCGTCGGTCATATAAGACGATCTTTCTCCTAGGTGGTCGGATATCCAAGAAGGCGGGAAATCTATGTCTTCTAAGTTAACTACGTCGGGTCTACGAGACATAAACTACTAGAATCAAATTAAAGACTTGAGGCTGGTTAGGATACTTACTGAACTAGAGGGCGAGGAGGCAACTACAAATATGGGTGAGGAGAAAATTGGAGCTAGAACAACAGTTAGGTAGCATAAACAAAAAAGTACAAATGAGTGGATGGGCCCTCTATATATAAGAAGTATCAAGGGATGAGATTCATTTGCTCCAACGTCTCAGATCTTGCGGTGTATTGATTCCCAAACTCATAACCGCATCTCCCGCCAGAAGCATCATTAATGCGCCGTCGGTTGATGCCACCATATCAACATTTAATGCCTTCGTCCACATGTCCATGTCTGGAGGCGCACCGTCATTGCGTGTCCAAGTCCCCAAGAATTAGTTATTTTTCCTTAATTACTCGTAGACCCTTCGATTCATCTCGGCATCTTGAGTAGGGGCTACTGATGTAGGATAAAATATTTTCCAAGTTGAACACGTTGCCTAAATAACTACCTCGCCTTCACTTCATGAAATCCTAGTCGTCTATTATGCCAACACCCTGATCACTTCGCCAATGCATGTGAGAGCCTTTCTCCAGATCGCCAATAGGTGAGGTCTTCAACATCTCCAGATCAGTGACTAACTCCATGAGGACTCTACCTCCACAAGGAGTCGGCCACCGTAAGACTCCTTCTCCATCCTGCGTCCACGAGGATTTCACCTCTATAAAGAAACTATCCCCATTAGAATCATATTCCATCACGGCTCCTATAATTGCGGATTGATCTCCATATGGTACTCTCCTACTTTATCTCCAGAATTATTGGGATATCCTTCCATACTTATCCTTACTAAGATCACGTCGTAGTTTCCTAACACGGTTCTCCATTCTCCATCAATATAAAGGCCGCTCTCCCATCATTATGAGGTACACACACAATTTAACACGCTCAATACACAATATACAATTCTATTGAGAGCTTTGCAATATTCATTCTCTCTTGATCGCATTGGTCTGATTCGCACGTCGGAGGAGTTTTGAGTTTTGAGCGGCCTCGCCTCCGCCGATAATGTTTGTTCAATTGCCTGTGCAGGTCGCCCGAATTATAGCCGAGGTCTTATGCCGAGGTAAAAGAGCAATTCAACTCTTGGTTGCTCGCCCCGGATTTTTACCAAAACATGCTATATTTTGGATTTGTTAGTTGTTTTTTTTTTCCTTTTCTTTTTTCAGTTTTTGGGATGTGGTGGGCTAATGATTGGAATATATAGAGTTTAGGTGTCACCTAGTTGGGATCATGTCTTCTCTTTACATACATTAATGCTATTTTTGTTACCTTATTCTTATTTAGGTATAATATCTTTCAGCTTCTTAATAAAAAATTCTCTTTGTTTGCCTAATCAAAAAAAACACCCTTACATATGTTGTCAGACTCTTCTCTATAGGCGGATCAAATACATGCAAGTATTATAATTTGATAAGAGTTGTTAAATCATATTAACCTTCTTCTGAGGTTACTGACAAGAGCAATGGCCTGATCTCATATATTTTTTAAAATTACACTAATCTCCCTTGTCAGAGTTGTCAATTGACTCTTGTTAACAGAATGTGTGTTAAGTATTTACATTATTTCCCTTAAACAAAAACTCTTATATTGGCATAATTACTTACCATAACTCTTCATCATCGTATTCCAATTTGGTGATAAACACTCTTAATGGCATCTCCACCGTAATTGTCTAAAATGGAGACTTAGATGAATTATTTTTAAAATATATTTTAATTAATTGGGATTTTAGTGTCTTTTTGTATGTTTGTTTTTTATTTTTATGATTCCTCTATAGATAAACAGGAAAAAGTAAAAACAAAAAAATACCAAAAGATTTCAAAAGTTATTAAAGATAAAAATAATCAACTTGTGTTATATAATTTATCCCAAACTGAGGATTAAAATTTATTTTTTAATTCAAAAGTGTATGCATAGAATTTTACAAATTCAACTAAAATCACTGTTTCTCTCTCTATTTTTAAAAATTCAATCAATCCAATAGTTTGCCTAGGAAATTTACCCACATTCATTCAAAGTTATATAGCAATTTTTTATCGAAAAATTCAAATTATGTTTTTTTTTTTTGGAGGATTTTAGTCAAATTGTTTGAATATAGAATCAAGGATTCACAATGTTTACTAATTATTTTTTTTTTCCAGCTTAGTAAAGAAACTTTTGTAACTTTTTAATGTTTGTTTGCAACTCCAATTTTGATATATTTATTACAAGGCGAGGAACAAATAAAAGTAAATCAAATAACTAGAGAAACCGCCATATTGGCATTTCTTATTTTCAAAGCTTAGCATTTTCCGTCAATATGTCAAACGGACATTTAACTAAGGCCGGAGAAGTTTGGGCATATTGTCAGAGAACGTAAGGAAGAGCATAAATTACAAGCGATGTCTCCTTATTTGTGAAGAAGGAGAAAGGAGGTCAGTGAAATTAACCCAAACAAATATAAAATAAAATAATAATAGAAATTTACATAGTTTGGTCATAAAAATGAGAAAGTAAATAACAATATAATTTATTTTATATGAAATGAAAGTGCTCACCTAAATATTTAAATTATTAAAAAAATATAATTCTATTTATATTAATTATAATATTCTCAATATGAATGTGTTGCATATGCACGTGCATACATTTTGTCTCTGCATATAAGCTATTCACGAGGTTCTCGGATACATGGTAATGAGAGGCTGTAAGCCACAATCAAATTTTTTTCTTCTTCTTATAGCATGAGTTAGGGTGTAAAACTTGTCCGCTAGCTCGAAGCTCTGAATACGCCCGAGTCCAAGTCTGAGCCCTCCTAAAGTGTTTGGGCTGGGTCTAGAGCTCGAAGCCCACTCGAGCTGCTCTTGCCCGCCGCCTGATTACGCTATACTTTTTGTTCTATACATTAGGGTGTAAAAATTGTCCGCTAGCTCGAAGCTCTGAATAAGTCCGAGTCTGAACCCTCCTAAAGTGTTTGGGCTGGGTCTGGAGCTCGAAGCTCACTCGAGCTGCTCTTGCCCGCCGCTTGATTACGTTATACTTTTTGTTCTATACATTAGGGTGTAAAAATTGTTCACTAGCTCGAAGCTCTGAATAAGCCCGAGTCCAAGTCCGAGCCCTCCTAAAGTGTTTGAGTTGTGTCTGGAGCTCGAATCCCACTCGAGCTGCACCTGCCCACCGCCTGATTACACTATACTTTTGGTTCTATACATAATTAAATATTAAAATAAAAAAATAATAACATCGAGCTGAATTATAAAAAAAATATTTACATTTTAAAAAAACTATTATTATGATCATAAAAGTAAAAAATATTTACCTCATCATTTCAATTACAATTTAAAATTTAAATTAGATGGTTTTATTTTTTTTAAAGCTATTATTATGAATCTATGATAATCCAATAAATCCTTCCTTTTTTGAAAGTAGAATAAATCTACAATATAATAGTTGAATAAAAAATAAAATCGCTTTTTTTTTCTATTTCTAATCCATTGCAATTGCCTTAGAAAAAAAGCCCGAAGCCCACTGCTTAAATGGGCCCACATGTCTTACTTTTTAAATTTGTTGTAACTAGAGAAATAGAAAAAAAATTATAAAAAATCTAAAAATTTATTCAAGACAAAAATAAGGCAAATAATTGGATTGATTTTTTTTTCCCATCCCTTGATCATGTCCAACTTTCAGATGTATATTTTTTTACCACTCCAATTTTTGGATATAAATACCTGAAAAACATGTTTTCTATTTGATTAAAGTTGAGTATTATGACAGAAAGTGAAAGAAAAATTGTTGGGATTTTGTCTTAAATTTCCATTGGTGATGGTTAAAATTCCAAGGAATTGGGTGAAATTTCAAGTGTGGCTCTGGGAGAGTTATACACTATTCATGCACCTTGGTAGTATGTAATTGAGTTTTGACCTTTTATTTTACTTTATGAAATCTATAAAAGGAAGATTCATTGGTGTGCAGGATGAGAAAGAGTAGAGAGTTGATCAAGAGATAGTGACGCAGGGAGATGGAAAAAATACTGGGGACACCAGGTTGCCCTTCGATTAGGTGAAACTGAAATTTTTGGTCTCACGTGCACTCTACCAAATATAGTGAATTATTTCTCTCCCATAGACGTAGGCTGGTGTGTGCCGAAGTACGTAAATCTTTGTGTGATTTTCTCTTTTGTGTATGCATGATTTTGCTTTCGCTATGCCTAGCAAGTGATATCAGAACTATAGTTGGTAATTCATGGCGGTGATCCATATGGTGATCCCAACAAGTGACATTATAGCTGACGGTTCAGCTTGGAGTTCTTGCACGGATGAGATTTGTATCACCCAAGGAGTATAAGAGTAAACGATTCACCAGCCTGTACAAAATAAATCTACTAGCTTACAATCTCTCCCTGTTGTAACTTCCCTTAAACTTAGGATATTTGTTACCTTAAACTTAGAATATTTGTTTCCTTATTCTTAGGATATTCTGTTGCTTATTCTCATTGTAATCTCTATATAAACATACTGCAATATAATGTAAAAACACCTTTTGCCAAATCCTTTATGGTATCAGAGCAGCCACGCTCCCATGAGCATTCAGATCTAGCGCTTGTTTCCATGGCAGAAAATTCTCAAATAAATTCAGCCTCTATTGTGTCTAACTCTGCTATTGCAGCACCAAATTCATTGATTGCAATCAATGTCGTGGTACAACTACCCCTCAAACTCACGCCAATAAACTACTTGACATGGTGTACTTAGTTCAATGCTCTTCTCACTGACTATGATCTCATGCGATATGTGGATGGCTCTTATCCGAAACCACCCAAAATCTTGAACAAAGCATCCAATCCAGCTCACCTACTATGGCTTCGACAAGATCAGCTTTTGTTGCACTCCACCATTGCCTTTATTTTAGAACAAATCATGCCGCTCATTGCTTCCGCAACAACCTCCCGTATGGCATGGCAAAAACTTAACACTCTCTACGCAAATCACTCGCGATCTAGAGTTATGAGTCTCAAGGAACAACTCACTGCCACCACCCGTGGCTCCAACCCTATGGGTGAATTTCTTAACACCATGAGAAGCATATCTGATGAACTTTCAATCATTGATGAGCCTCCTAGTGATATTGATTTGGTTGTTCATGTCCTCAATGGTCTTGGTCCAGCATTCAAAGAAATCGCTGCAGCGTGAGAAAATTTAATTTAACGATCTGGACAACCTCATCAAATTTAAAGATCTTCATGATAAACTTGTGGAGGATGAAAATTTTCTGAAACATGAGGAGGTGCGTGTTGTGTCTCCCACAATCACGGCTCATGTCACTCAACGATCTGGACAATCCAATACCTCTACTCCCAGGCACAACAACAACAACAACAAAGCCTCCTCCAACAATCGTGGACATCAGCCATTCTCTACCTTCAATTGTGGCTATCAAGGCTCAAATCAGCCCTAGAAAAAACGCCCAGGCCAGGGTTACAAAGGCTTCTGTCAATTGTGTGATCAACAAGGTCATAGTGCCAAACGTTGCCCTCACGTCCGCCCTGATTTCTCTACAGCTCCTACTGCCAACTACACTGCCACTGCTCCCCCACAGCCACAAAATTGGCTTCTTGATTCTTCCGCACCTCATCATGTCCTAGATGATCTCAACAACCTCTCACTCACCTCGGCATATGAAGGTTCGATGCTATTGTTATAGGTGACGGCACAGGTTTGCGCATAACTCATACTGGCAATGCAACTCTTCCCACTCATTCCAAAACCTTTGCCTTATCTAATGTTTTTTGTGTTCCTTCCATCAATAAAAATTTGCTTTCAGTCTATCAATTTTGTAAATCCAATAATACATCTATTGAATTTTTCCTGCTTATTTTTTTGTGAAGGATCTTTGCACCGACTCTCGTTCGCGGCCGGAATAATAATGATGTGTACATGTGGCCTCAGTCTTTGTCTCCTCCGACACACTTCCATGCTTTGGTTGGTGTGAAAGCTCCATTGATCAATTGGCACAGATGGCTTGGCCATCCCTCCTCTCGTATTCTACATCATCTTGTTATCTCTTACACCCTTCCTCTCTCTCCATCCTCTAGTGAAATAAATTGTGACTCTTGTCTTTGTAATAAAAGCCAGCAGCTTCCTTTTCATGTATCTTCTCTCAAGAGTCGTGGTCTCTTAGATTTAATTTACACAGATGTTTGGGGCCCGACTCCAGTAACTTCAACAAAAGGTTATCGTTTTTATGTCATTTTTGTTGATCATTTTACCAAATATATTTGGTTCTGTCCTATTTGTCATAAATCTGATGTTTTTACCATCTTCCCCAAATTCAAAGTCACTATTGAAAACTATTTTAAAAAATCAATTGTTTTCACTTACTCGGATAATGGGGGCGAGTACATCACAATGAAAGAATATTTTGCTACCCATGGCATCACCCACCTCACTACTCCTCCACACACTCCTCAACACTATGGAACCGCTGAACGCAGTCATCGGCACATAGCGGACACGGTCTTACCATGCTCCATCAGGCCTCACTTCCCCTCTCTTTTTGGCCCCATGCTTTTCAAGCTGCCACGTACCTCATTAATCGCCTCCCCACTCCCATTCTCCACCTTAAATCCCCATTTGAATCTCTTTTTGGTGATCCGCCAAATTATTTCAAGCTTCGTGTCTTTGGATGTTTGTGCTACCCATGGCTACGTTCGTATGCTAAGCACAAACTTGACTCTCGTTCACGTCCATGTGTTTTTTTGGGTTATTCTCTCACTTAGAATGCCTATAAGTGCCTTGATCCCACTACCCAACGCATATTCATCTCTCGCCATGTCTGCTTTGTTGAATTTGAATTTCCATATGCTACCTCCCCCAATGCACACCTATCCTCTCACTCCCTTCCCAATTGGACATCATCATTTGACATTCTTCCTCCATCATCTATCCCTCCATCCTTATCCTCTCCTACTCCCCTCCATTTGGCCACGCCAGTCTTGTCGCCTGTAGTCCTCTCACCACACCAACAGCAGGTCATTGTACACTCATGCCGGTCTTCAACCCCGTGCGATAATCTCTTATCCCCATCTAGTCCTGACCTATCTACCTTGCCACCATCATCACCATCCCCACCACCACCGCCCTCACCACCTCCTGTCCCGACCCATCCCATGATCACTCGTGCCAAAAACAATATTTTTAAACCTCGCCAACTTAATGTGACCACTAAACATCCCTTACCTGTCACCCTTGAACCATCTTGTGTATCTCAGGCCCTTCAACACCCAGAGTGGCGAACTGCCATGTCAGATGAGTTCAATGCTTTAGCCCGTAATGGCATTTGGGAATTGGTCCCTCCCTCTCCGAAATAGAATTTGGTGGGTTGCAAGTGGGTATTATGGATCAAATGAAAACCAAATGGATCTATTGATAGGTATAAGGCCCGTCTTGTCGCAAAAGGCTTTCATCAATGTCCTGGTCTTGATTATACTGAGACATGTAGCCCCGTTATAAAGCCTACCACCATTCGTGTTGTGCTTTGCTTAGTTCTTTGGCATGGCTGGCCTATTCAACAACTTGATGTCAATAATGCTTTTCTTAAGGGATCACTTTCTGAGGAAGTCTACATGGCTCAACCCTAGGGTTTGTTGATGATCAGTTGTTGATGATCAGCTACCTAATCATGTTTGTCGTCTCCACAAAGCCATCTATGGTCTTAAACAGGCTCCACGAGCTTGATACAATGAGTTGGCCATATTTCTTGTCTCTCAAAAGTTTGCCAACTCCAAAGCTGATACTTCTCTATTCATCTACAATCATGATGGCATCATTGCCTATTTCTTGGTCTATTTTGATGACCTCCTCATCACTGGCAACAATGGCTATTTTTTAGCTTCTTTTATTGCTGCATTGTCCTCTCGCTTCTCTATAAAGGACATGAGTGCTCTCCACTACTTCCTTGGTGTTGAAGTCATACCCACCTCCACTGGTCTTTTCTTATGTCAACACAAATACATTCATGATTTACTTGTCCACACCAACATGACAGGTGCAAAAGAGGCCACTACTCTCCTCTCCACCACTACCAGCCTTACTATCACTAACAGGTCTGCCTCCATGGATGCTAGTGAATTTCAAAGTGTTGTCGGGTCCTTTCAGTACCTCTCGCTAACCCGGCCAGATATCGCTTTTACAGTGAATAAACTTTCTCAATTCATGCATAAACCGACTCAGCTTCATTGGCAAGCTGTTAAGCGTCTCTTA
>BRYF01000005.1:6707500-6710000 GCA_030159135.1 Actinidia polygama | reverse complement strand
GTGCGTCTCGGGAATATCTCTTGTAAATTGTAGCCATTTTTTCTTTTATTTAACTGCTCAATTATAAATAAAAAAAAAATGAGAATTTGATGGATTTGATTACGTTTTAAATTTTGAATTCAAGCCCAAACCAAATAAAATCATCCCAATTTCAAATTTCGTGGTGATTTTTTTTCTTCTTTGTTTTCTTTTGTATGGCAAGGCACAACATGATCAGGGGCGGTACCAACAAGGAGCTAGAAGCGGCTATAGTCCCCTCACTTTCAAAGAATTACAAAATGTATTTTAAGTTTTTAAATTTTTTATATTTTAGCCCCCTAAAATATATGTTTACTTCGTACCATTTATATTTAAGATTTTAGCCCCTCCTGACCTAAACTCTTAGATCTGCCACTGAACATGATCATGAGCAGTGTGGGAGAGATCAAAATAGAGGTAAAATAGTTATGAACACGTGAGAGAAGGATCCACATTGTCTAATTCAAAGGACAAAAGGGAAGAGATTGGAATAAAGAGCCTCTCTCTCTCAAAAATAAATAAATCTGAAGTACTAGATGATTATTAGTTGTATAATCTAAAGCATGCTCATTAAAACCCATTGTTTCGTTGGGATTGAAAGACCCTTACCTTGATTAACCTAAACAAAACATGTGGGGTCATCATCATTACTCTTACAAGCCTTTGTTTTATTAATTTAGAAAGTGAAAAGAGTGGGAGAGAGAATAAGAGAGTGATGTAATATGATAGAGTTGGAATAATTGGTACTTCATTGGTAGACAAATTCCCAAAAGATGTAAACAAATTTTTTAGAGGAAAATAAAAAGGATAAATTATGTCAATGATCTCCCTGAAGTATTTATCTTGTGACACTTTGGTTCTTGGCGTACTAGTTTTCTCAATTTCGTCCATAATCTAAAGTATTTTATGTGATTCTTTGCTTATTACACTATGTTTTGTTCTAAACTTTCTTTATTATTAAAAGGGGTATTTAAGTTTTTTTATCTTAGTCTTTTAATATCGGTTGTGGATCAGACTCGATAAAGTTTTTTAAATTTTTTTATTTTTTTATTTTTTTGATTTAGGCCAACTATGCATTTAGAAATGAGAAAAATATCCAAAGATTTTAACCATTGCTTAAACATAATCGGCGTAGGGACCTGGTATTGGCAAATTTTTAATTTACAAAGGTGGCTACTACCATCAACCTTAATTTTACCTGCCTTAGATTAGGTTCTGTGGAGTTGTGGGTGAGAGAGATGATGGAAAGAAAATCGAGGATAAACACCTACAGTGGTCTTGCGACAGTGAGGAGAGCTGGCACCAGTCAGTTGCATGGAAATGTCCTAGCTGCAACATAGAAATAGTGAGACCGGTCGCAGGAGCTGTTTACAGAAAATGGCTCTCCAACGATCAAGTTAGATGATAGGAGAAAGTGTATGTAGAGAGAGAAAGTGTATACGACCGGTCAGTAGATAGGTGGCTGACCCGTCATCATGTTAGATAATAAGTAGCTCCGTTCTCACGTGTTCATAACTATTATCAAGTTAGATAATAGGTAAAAAACGCGTACCTTTGTGAGAACCTCCGTTCTCCTTATATAGCCTAGCTCGGCACGTGCCTTGACGAGCAAACGACGATGTCAGTAGATAGGTGGCTGACCCAACCACGCCTCTACGGCTTAGTAGGTAGCCCGTCATCATGTCGCCGACGTCTTCGTCTAGGTATGGGAGTTGTCAGAAGAAACTTCAACGTGCAAGTCATCTTCTGTCCCTTGACATCCCTCGAGATTGTCATTGGCCATTGCCCCTCGTCCAAGTTCTAGCGCGGTTATTATTCTGAGCTTCCTAAATAGCGACAGCCTGGAGGTAATGATGACCTTAGCTCGAATAGTGCCAGTGTTCAGTAGTGTCTGCACTGAGCTCCGACGCGAAGGGCCACCAAGCTTACTTCATAGCGATAGCTAACTCGATAGAGGCCTCTGCCCCAGCAAGACTAAATTACGTTATTGTATGTTTTGTCCCCTTACAAGTTCTACATAGATTTGATTCATTTCCTACTTAGATTGTAAATTCAAAATTATTCTATTTTACCTGAATAGTTGGTTCAAGATCAAGAAACTAGAAATATAGAGGCAAAATAATGACTTTTGTTGCTAAAATTTTAGGGGCCCTTATATCTAAGACCTATTAATTGAACTTATATAAGTTCAATACCTATGTAAAAATCAACTAATCATTTAGATCCCCTCATGGCTTTTATTCCCCAAATGCCCTCACCACTACACGAGTTACCTCCACGATATGTTCGCTGCATATTATAATCAACTCAACAAAACATTAAAGGAAATTTACAATGACCTCCCCTGAGGTTTACCCTTAATACAAATATTCTCTTGAAGTTTAAAAAATTACACTTAACTTCCTTTTTAGAGTTTGTTGAATAACTGAGCAAAGAGAAAATATAAATTACTTTAATACCCTCAAATAAACAATCAAAATAC
>BRYF01000005.1:6662500-6667500 GCA_030159135.1 Actinidia polygama | reverse complement strand
TTTTTCCTCAACCCTAACCAATCCTTATAAAGTGTGGGCTCTTAGATTTTTCTATCAAAAATCCGATAAAGAATTAAAATCATAAGGATTGGCAGCCCACATATCATATATATAGGCTAGGTCTCCAACAATAGCAAGGATAAGGATCTTAAGGAGTCCTAGTTTGGCTTCAATTAAAATACTAAAAGTCCTAATTATCTCACAACTTTATTTAGTAATTTAATTAATTCAAATTAATTCCACTAAATAATTTAGATTGCACTCAAAAAAAATAACTAAAGTACCATCATCGCTATTTCATACCACAATTAAAACCCCTCTCCATGTGTATCAATAATTAGGTTTGAATTAGTTAATTATCATCAAATCCTAATTATTTTAACACTCATGATTCATAATTCATTTTCTATTAGTAATTAAAATAATAAGTCTTTATTTTGACAAATAATTTATCGAAAAGACTGGATCCAAATTTCAATGACAATATTAATTAATTAACTACAAGTGATACTTGCTCTCTCCTAGAAGAGAGTGAGATTCCATATTGTGAATTAAGTGATCCCACATACCAAACAACGACCACCTAATATATTGATGTGTTGACCTCAATTAGCCTCACTCATTGGTAAATCAAAGTGAACGATATCAAGAACTTGAGTTTACCATTCTCTCAAGATTAAGAGTCAATTTGCAAATAGCGAATGTAAGATTCATCATAAAGTGACAGTTTTATATTAATTACTTTCTTACAATGATCTAGTAAATATATTTTTAATATACTAATACTTTAACTCAGAGTCATCTAATCTGATGGTCGAGATAAACTATCATATCACATAGAGGTTAACAATATTATAGTCTTCGTAGATTAGATGTCATCTCATGATAACTTAGGGACATATCATCTCATGATATATAATAATATTTATACCATCTCATGATATAATAAGATAACATCTAATTATATGATTAAATAAATTCTCATTCTAAATAATAATTAAATATTTGGACATTTGGGCATACAATTCCCAATAGTCATGCCTATTCTATGGGATAGTATTTTGATCAAACAATTTATCCGAAGATAAGAGGAGCAAAAATGAGAACTTCGCAAAGCATTAAATAACCTTGAGCTTAATTAAAGGGCATCAACACAATATATCCAAAACAAAAGAGCCATTAACTCTCTCTGTAAGAAATTATCCATTTTTGTTGGATGATTGTTAGCAAATTTTATCTAAAATTACGTCATCTGCTTCTTTGAACAAATTAAATATTCTTTGTAGCCTTTCTAGATGTCACCGCCGGACCCCGACCGTGGGTGAGGGAAAAATCGAAACAGCTTGACAAATGGCAATCTTTACCACTTTCAACATATTCACCACTTATCTTCATAAGAATCTACATCAACTTCTAAACATAAGTCAAAATTCAAAGCTAAAGCCGATAAGTCCCTAAAGATGACTAAAGAGGTTCTTGAGCAAAGACCTCTATTTTACTTGAAGAAGTCGCAAAAAATATTACTCGTTCTTGCCCAATATGACCTGAAATGCAACAAGATGCCTGATATCTCGAGGAAAGATATATGAACCAATAACAACACTCTATATTGGATGGCCGCCATAGATATGTCTATGAAACGATTCTAATAGAAACCGGATATGTGCAAATAAATCATTCTTTGCACAATCCTAAAGAAAGAAAAGTCCTATAACATACTCCACGTATTATATCACTCGTATTTTACATGCTAATGAATAGGGTCTTGATTGTCATAAAGCAAGTTCTCTCCAGTTAAATGACTAGCATTATAATTAGTGGGATTATATGCAGGCTTGGAAATTAGCATTACTTGGTTTCTTATATGGTGGGAAAGATTTGGACATGTCCTTGAAATCCTTCCAAAACCCCATTCTAACCCATTGACATTCTGGAATCCATGTCTGACATGAAATAAAATTTGTATAATTGGCTGAAATTAAATCTGAACCTCCGTAAACCAACATATAATCTCTAGTCCTTCTCAAGTACTTGAAAATATGTCTTACTACACTCCAATGTTCTAGTTCTGGATTAGATTGATATTTGTTAACCATGAAAACTGCATAACATATATCTGATCTAGTGCAAAGCATAGCATACATTAGACTTCCTAATGCCGAATAATAAGGAACTGCCTTCATGCGTTGTTCATCCTCAAAAATCTTAGGACATTATTCCTTAGACAAAGGAACTCCATACCCGAAAGGTCATGACTTTTTCTTCGAGTTACGCATTGCAAACTTGATAAGATCTTATCTATGTATGCAGTTTGGGATAAACCTAACATTTTATTCTAGCGATCTCATAAAAACTTTATTACTAAAATGTATGTGGCATCACCCAAGTCCTTTATATCAAAATGATTTTCCAACCAGATTTTTATTGTAGATAACTCCCTTATATCATTCTCAATGAGTAAAATATCATTTGCGTATAAAATTAAAAATATCACCACGTTTCGCTCACACTTTTTATGCAAACATGATTCATCTATATTTTGTCAATAACAAAAGATTTGATCGCCTGATCAAAACTAATGTTTCAACTTTGGGAGGCTTGCTTTAGTCCAAAAAATGAACCTTTGCAACTTGCATACCGTTTACTCGTGGCTCTTGGCTATGAAACCATATGGTTCCATCATATAGATGTCATCCTCAACTTTCATAGCATTCTGCCAATTTTCTAAATTTTTATTAGAAATAGTCTCATTGTAACTACTAAGATCCAAATCAAGCTCATAAGAGATAGCCTCTCCTAAGAACATGACCGGTAAGGTACCCTGACAATCCTCTCACTATGACTTGGCTCTCGTGTATCTAAAAGTGGTAAAACAGTGATTTCTAGAATATCCTCCATTGGATTAGAAATTCCTTCTAATGGCTCTCTTGGAGTAT
Source organism: Actinidia polygama (assembly GCA_030159135.1). Taxonomy (NCBI): domain Eukaryota; kingdom Viridiplantae; phylum Streptophyta; class Magnoliopsida; order Ericales; family Actinidiaceae; genus Actinidia; species Actinidia polygama. Next base: position 6,664,564 of record BRYF01000005.1, on the reverse strand, counting down.
CAAACAACTCCCTAAGATCAAATCTAGCATTAGGATTTTTGGTCCATCATATAATAGTCCTCGAGAAAAATAGCATTAGTACTTGTTAGCCCTATGGCGTCAATCCAATTATGTTATAAATATTTTGATGATAACAAATTCTATCATATTGCTCTAATGTGTTTAATTCAAGTATGATAGTTCCAAGAAATATTCAAGCAGACATTCTCAAGGATCAAAAAGAACAGAAGATATTTGGACTTCAAAGCAAGAAGCCTTCAAGCACTGAAGAACTCAAGACTAGAGAATTTTTACTAGGGTCTTCTTGTAAATCTATTGTATGGTTAAACTCTTGAGGCTCTAGAATGACCTTAGGATCATTCATACATTCTTTCAAAATACGAAAATGCATTAGAACTTAGGGTTCTTATAAATAGGCTAGCAATAATTCTTATCTTTTAAAATTTAATTGCTAGTTTAAAAAATTAGCTAGTAATAATTCTTATCTTTGAAAATATAATTGCAAGTTTAAAAAATTGGTTAGCCACACTTTCTGACTTTGAAAATTTGATTAAAAATTTGAAAAATTGGTTAGCCACACTTTCTGACTTTGAAAAATTGCTTGCAAATTTGAAAAATTAATTAGCCACAATTTCTGACTTTGAAAAATTGCTTGCAAGTTTGAAAAATTGATTAGCCATAATTTCTGACTTTGAAAATTAGCTTACAAATTTGAAAAATTGGTTAGCCACACTTTCTGACTTTGAAAATTAGTTACAAGTTTGAAAAATATGTTAGCCATAATTTCTGACTTTGAAAAATTGCTTGCAAGTTTGAAAAATTGGTTAGCCTTCTGACTTTGAAAATTTGATTACAAGTTTGAAAAATAATGTCTAACTTTGAAAACTTGATTGAAAGTTTAAAAATTAGCTAGCAAATTTTAAATTCTCTCCAAAGGTTATATTCTTGTTAAGATCTATAAATACCTATCTTTAGCTCTCATTTTTAGATGACACTAAGTGAAAAACAAGTAAGCTTAGAACTCAAAGCATTCTCCATTTTTATATATTCAATATCCCTTGAGCCTTTCAAGTTCAATTCATATAAGAGTTTTAATGAGAGATATTATTGTAAAAGCTTTATTTGTATATCTTTCTCAAAAAGGAGAGTTGTTATTGTGAGAGAAATCCCAAATCCTATCCACAGTAAATTGTGTCAAGAGGGTTGGTGTGACCCTTGTGAGGTGAGAAGGTTTCTCCACCTTGTAAACAAGAGAGGTGTACTCTTGGTGTGTAAAGGTTTGAACTCGACCTGTAAGGAGTTTGGATTAGTGGATTGAAATCTCAAGTGGTGTGCTTGAGGAGTGGACGTAGGTCAGGTAGACCGAACCACGATAAATCGCCGAGTTTGAATCTCTCTATCCCTTTCTCTTTATTATTGTGCTCATATTGATATTATTTACTTTATATTCATTTTTATATTATTCTAAACTCTTAACTCGGTAGAATTTTTATTAAAAGAAAAGTTTGCCATCAACCCTATTCACCCCCTTTTTAGGGTTGATTATCTGGGTAACAGTACTCACTAACATTATATGTTCTTTGGGATCATAAAATAACCAGGCTTTAGTTCCTTTAGGATATCCTACGAAATAGCATAATTCTGACTTAGTATCTAATGTCCCAGTCTTTCCCTTAAACACAGGCGCTGGACATCTCTATATCCTGTAGTGTTGTATAATAACCTTGCGACTAGTTCACAACTCTACTGGAGTGTTTAGAACATACTTAGTTGGAACTGAGTTTAGAATATAAACCTCTATTTATAATCCACATCCCTATAGGAACTTTAGTAGATCAGAATAATTCATCATAGATCTCACCACGTCTAAAAGAGTTAAGTTTTTTCTTTCTGTCACATCATTCTGGTGAGGCATGACTAGGATAAAATTTCATTATCCAACAAATACTTATTAAAGTCACCCGAGAGATACTCGCCATCTCGATCGGATCAAAACGACTTTATGTTCTTATCTAGTTGTTTCTCAGTTTTAGCCTAAAATTTATTTGAACTTTCAAAAGGTTA
>BRYF01000005.1:6565000-6567500 GCA_030159135.1 Actinidia polygama | reverse complement strand
GTTCTTCATTTTTTGTTTCAGGATTAATTTGTTTTAAAATTTTTCCATAACCAATATTAGAAGAATTAGTCTCTACGACTTCTTTCAATTGGTTCTGGAAAGAGATAAGCAAGGTAATTGTTTAACTTTTAATTTAATTTTCTGAACAGCCTTGCCATGCTCTTCAGTCCATGGAGATGGATCTTTTTTAATCTAGACTATAAGATTGCTGCATCTTGAGAAAGATTTGAATAATAATCCAAAATATAATTTAAACTTCCCAAAAATCTTTGTAGTTGGGTTTATCCCTTATTTCATTAGGAAATTTAGAAGCAAATTCAATACTTCTATCAATAAGAATAATTTTTTCTGGAATGATATTATGTCCCAAAAATTTAACTGTTGTTTGAAATAAATTCATTTTTGGGACAGATAATACAAAACCATTTTCGTTTAATAACATCTTTTAAAATTCTTAAATGTTTAAAGTGTTGATCAACATTATTAGAAAATATCAACACATCATCAATATAAACAATTGAAAAATCCGAATAAAAATAAAAAATTTCATTCATAATATTTTAAAATTCTGAAGGGGCATTCTTCAGACCAAAAGGCATAGCATTTCACTCATAATGCCCAAATAGAACAACAAAAGCATTTTTATGTTTGTCTGCTTCATTGATTTGAATCTGCTAATATCTAAATTTTAAATCAAATTTAGAAAATATTAAAGCATAATTTAATCTGTCAAGAAGATCTTTTTTATTAGGAGTAGGATATCTAATCCATTTTAAAACAAAATTTAATGGCTTATAATTAATAACAAGCCTAGGAACTCCTCGTTCCTGCTCAGTTTTTTTATTTATATAAAAAGTTGTACAACTCCAAGAAGAAGAACTTTTTCTAATAAGTTTTTTGACAACTCCATTTTTGGATTTTTTTTTGACAAAAATCTATATAATCTTTTTTCATTTGTACAGGTTTGGCTTTGGTTGGAATAAACATTTCTAAAAAATCTGGTTCATAAGGAAGAGAAACAATATGTTTTTTTCTATCCAAAAAGCATTAGGGATGTCACTACAAACTTCATTATGAAATTGTCGTAAAATATTTTTAATTCTTATTTTTACAGAGGTACTCTGTAATTGTTGTTCAATAGAAATATTATAAATTTCTTTTTGTAAATAATTTATTTATTGTTCTTTTAAAATAATACTATCATTAAGTTAATTTATAAGCTTATATCTGTGTGAAGTAATAAATTTAAAAGAAATAGATTGATTCTGAATCTTAGTATATATATCAGTTGAATCAATTTTCTCAATAGGCATAATCATAAATAAAAAGGAGTACCCAATATGATCTCCTAATACAAAAGATCTTTTAATAATAATAAAAAAGTTTGAATACATATTCCCTTATTGCATATTTGAACTTTATTCAATTTATATTTTATGTTTATATTGCTCTCACTAGCATTAGAGAGATTCTGAGTTGTCTTCTCAAAATATTGAGTCGGTAATAGACCTTCCTGAATACAGTTCATATCTGCACCACTATCAATTAAGGCAACAACATTCTCAATAGTAAATTCATTATGAATTACTAAATCAATTCTTACAAGCCATTTTTGATCAGGTATATGATTTATAATTAACAAATCATTTAATGGTTCTTCTTTCTGAGATATTAATTCATTTTTAGAAGAAGATTCATTATTATCTTGTTTATCATTAATTTCTTTAGATAATTGAAAACTCATACTTATAAGTTTTCTATTAGTACTAGACTGTTTTTCTTTAAGAAATTTAATCTCTGTTTTCAAATTATTAATTTCTATCTTTAAATCTGGAAGATTTACAGGCTAGAAGAAGTATTATCTTCAATTCTTCTTAAAACATCTGTTAAGGAATATCCTACATGTTTAATAAAACCTTGATTATCAAATTTTATTTTAGAATCTTTAGACTTACTAGATTCTCCTTTTATACAAGATTCTAAGATATTTCTTTTTAATGATAAATAAAAAATCTATTCTATAAATTCTAAAATATTTTTCTGCTCATCTGCTAAAACATTAATACTAAGGTTATTAACCTTTTCAAAGGATTAGCAGAACATACACACTGATCCTTTAAATCATTATTATCACTAGAAGAACTAGATGTTTCTCCTAATTCATTTAATTCTTCTTCAGAAGATACTTCTGGTTCAGATTTTGATTCTGAAGAACTAATATTAATAAGCAACTTTAATAATTTAGATTTTAAATCTTCATCCATATCAAGATTATTAATTTTATCCTTTATTTTACATCTATTAGAATAATGGCCTAGACGTCCACATTTATAACACTTAATCTTCCTCTTACTAGGTTTTTTAGAGCTAGATGGATCATTTCTAGGTTTCTTATAATTCTTTTTATAATATTTATCTTTAGAAGGTTTACTTCTATCTTTTGGTTTTGACTTTCTATGTTTTTTAGAAACATATTTTTTATCATTTTTTTTCTCTTTTA
>BRYF01000005.1:6512500-6517500 GCA_030159135.1 Actinidia polygama | reverse complement strand
TCGGTGGCCGAGAAGCTATTGGGTGGGGTGATTCCCCCTTCAAACTGAGAAAAAGTGGAGAAGCTGACCCTGGATCAGACGGCGACCAGATTCTTCCACGTCCTCGATCAGGTACCACCTCGGTTCTGAGTTGATTTTTTTTGGATATTTCAAGTCATTAAGTCGCCCTGAAAAGATTTTTTTGTAGCAGGCAATTGTGTTCGGTTCTTACCTGGCAGTGCAGAGCCGAGAAACAGGGGAGGAGGCATCTCTTCAAATTGGACGAGCTGCTTCCTTGGAGAGCGAGGTTTCTCGCCTTTAGGCAGTGAATGGCGATTTGGAGCAACAATTGGCCGAGGCCCGAGCTCGGGAGCAGCCGTCGCCGGCCAAAATGAAGGAAGAAAAGGATGCTTTGGTCAACAAGTTGGAGAAGTCGGGATCCCTGGTGGTGGAGCTGAGGGAAACTTTAGCTAAAGCCAATGATTCTGCCATGGAAGAATTCAAATCCTCATCGGATTTCGTGCTTGCCGTCGAAGATGCTTCCTCCAAGTATTTAGGGAAGGATTCGATTTTTGTAAGCGGCAGCTTCGTCATCATCACCCCGACCTTATGATCGACTTGGAAGGAATGGGTTTCAATCACGACATGCTCGCCGAGGAGGATGACGCAGAGGTGGAAGAGAAGGATGGGGAGAACAAGGAGAGCTACAAAGGCAACAATGATCCTCCTCCTTGCTGAACACGTGTTTTATTTTATTTTTATTTTTTTGTAATCCCCAAATTTTGAATTAAAAATTTTGAATGGAAAATGTTTTATGCGTTTTCATTTTATGTTCCGTGTTGGCGATTGCACATGATGAGGCAAACTTAGTTTAGGCTATAAGAAATCATTCTAGAGAACTTAAAACATTCGATTGGCGATCAAACATATCTCAGTGGTGACCAAGATGCCTTGTCATGTAGATAATGAGCATTCTTGATTATGGCAAAATTCTCAATGGCGACCAAGATGCCCCTGTCGTTTTATAACGAATTGGCGATCTTGAAGTTGGCGACATTGACAATGGCGATCAAGATACTTTTGTCATTTTATAACGAACTGGCGATCTTGATGTTGGCGACATACGCGATGGCGATTAAGATGCCTCCGTTGTTTTATTACGGACTAACGATCTTGATGTTGGCGACATCTACAATGGCGATCAAGATACCTCCGTTATTTTGTAACGAATTGGCGATCTTGATGTTGGTGACATACACGATGGCGATCAAGATGCCTCTGTCGTTTTATTACGAACTGGCGATCTTGATGTTGGCGACATCTACAATGGCGATCAAGATGCCTCCGTTATTTTGTAACGAACTGGCGATCTTGATGTTGGTAACATACACGATGGTGATCAAGATGCCTCTGTCATTTTATTACAAATTGGCAATCTTGATGTTGGCGACATCTCAATGGCAATCAAGATGCCTCTATTATTTTGCAACGAACTGGCGATCTTGATGTTGGTGACATACAACCTAAGCTTTGGCAATATAGTATGAAAATCATGAAATTTTATTCTTAAACTGGCGATTTATTATAAAGAATTCGAAGTATACAATTTATGCGATCATATGGCAACCAGTGGACTCACTGGTAATATTTTCTCAAATGTTTGGCATTCCAAGGGTGAGAAAGTGTCTTCTCACTCATGTCTTCCAGCCAATAAGTTCCCAGTCTAGATATTTTGACAACCTTGTAGGGGCCTTCTCAAGTAAGATCGAGCTTCCCCGCGTTTGGCTCTTTTGTGGACAAGGTGACTTTTCGAAGAACTAGGTCGCCCGACAGAAAAGATCTGTGTTTAACCCTTTGGTTGTAGTACTTGGCGACCTGATGTTTATAAGTTGCTTGGCGTACTTCAGCCCTCTCCCTCCTTTTATCAAGAAGATCAAGGTTGAGTCTTAGCTCAGTTTCATTGTTCTTTTTGTTAAAATTGGAGATCCTGAAGCTTGGCATTCCAATCTCGAAAGGTATAACTGATTTTTTCCCATAGACCATGGAGTTTGGCGTCTCGCTTGTAGGAATCCTGCTCATTGTATGATAGGCTCAGATTATGCTTGGCAAATCTTTCACCCATTCGCCTTTGAATTTTTTCAATCTCGTTTTCAAATTCCTCGGGATGGTTCTGTTGGTAACCTCAACTTGGCCATTTGCTTATGGATGATGGGGCAAGGAGAAATGATGTGAGATGGCGAGGTTCGAATAAAATTGTCTAAACCTATTGTTGTCGAATTGTCTGGCGTTGTCCGAGATAAGAATTTTGGGAATTCCCAATCGGCAGATGATGCTTTTCCATATGAAATTCTTTGTATTTTTTCAGGGATCTTGGCGAGAGGCTCTGCCTCTATCCACTTGGTGAAGTAATCGATTGTGACGATCAATAACTTTCTTTGCATTGGAGCTTGAGGCAATGGCCTGAGTATGTCAATTCTCCATTGGGCGAATGGCCATGTACTGGTCATTGGCACCATCTCGGGTAGGTGACTCACTGGAGCAAATCTTTGGCATTTGTCATACTTTCTTGTGTATGTCGCCACATCATCCTCCATACGAGGCAAGAAATTGCTTTTCTTACAAGTGATCTTGCTCTTGAATGATTTCCGGAGATGCCTTCATGAATTTCTTTCATCACATAATCCGCTTCGTCAAGTCGGAGACACCTTAGGGGAGGACCTAAAAGGGACTTTTTATACAAAATTCCCTGAAGAATGCAAAATTTTGCGGACCTGTATTGAACCCAGCGAGCTTGGAGCTTATTTATTGGTAATGTGCCATTCCGGAGATAGGCGATGATTTCGTCCATCCATATTGGGTCCGTTTCTGCTAGACAGACAGGCTTGGCGATCTTAATACTTGGGTTAGTTAAGAATTCCAGAGATATACTCCTGTCTGATATGAAATCAAAGGCTGAGGCAAGGTTGGCTAGAGCATCTGCTTTCTTGTTCTCTTCCTTGGGAATTTGACGAATCTTGAAGTCTCTGATTTTTCCTGACATGGTCCTGACTTCGTCCAGGTAGGCTACCATCCTTGCATCCTTGGCGAGGTAGTCTCCTTGGACTTGATTTACCACTAGCTGGGAATCACTGAAGACGTCTAGAGAATCTACTCCCAATTCAACATCGACTCTTAGACCGGCGAGAAGAGCTTCATATTCGACTTCATTATTGGTGGCATTAAATCCTATACGAATGGCGAATTCCATATGCTCGCCCGAGGGAGTTTGGAGAACTAGTCCCGCGCCACAACCGTGTTGATTTGACGATCCGTCTACGAATAATTTCCATCTAGCGAAGTCCCCATCTGGGTTCGATTATTTTGGAGTTTCTATCTCGGGGATTTTTTCTTCGGGTTCCTGGGCGACGTTGTATGTGAATTCAACTACAAAGTCGGCCAAGGCCTAACCTTTGATCGCCATTCTTAGTCTATATTCAATATTGAATTTGCTTAACCAAATAGACCATTTGAGGAGTCTCCCCGAGGTTTCAGAGTGCTGGAGAATTTGCTTCGGTTAGTTAACACAGCAATAGGATGCGCCTAAAAATAGTGGCGAAGTTTTCTGGCGGAGACAAGGAGGGCATAGGCGAGCTTCTTGATTTTCAAATATCTGGTCTTCGCTCCCATGAGGACTTTGCTAATATAATATGTCGGTTTCTGAATCCTGTCCTCTTCCCGAATTAGCACCGCACTTACGGCTGTTGGCGAGATGGACAAGTATACGAGAAGTTTCTCGCCCAAAATAGGAACTATAAGCAGGGGCGATAAGCCGAGATAGTCCTTCAGTTGTTGAAAGGTTGTCTTTGATTTCTCGTTCCACTGGAAGGTTTGATTTTTTCTTAGGATTATGAAGAATGTGAGGCACTTGTCAGATGATTTGGAGACGAATCTGTTACGGGTGGCAACTTGTCAAGTTAACTGTTGCACCTCGTGGATGTTCCTGGGCGAGCCCATTGCGAGTAAGGCTTAAATCTGATCCGAGTTCACCTCAATTCCACGTTTGATAACCAAAAATCCCAGGAATTTCCCAGATGATACTCCAAAAATGCACTTTGAAGGATTCAACATCATCCGATATTTTCGTAGGACGCCAAATGCTTCCTTGAGGTGTGTGATGTGATCGGTTGCTTTAAGGCTCTTGACCAACATGTCATCTATGTACACTTCCATAGTCTTCCCAATTAGTTTCTTGAACATCTTATTTACTAATCTCTAGTACATCGCCCCAGCATTCTTTAATCTGAAAGGCATGACCTTGTAGTAGTATAGTCCTGGCTCTATGATAAATGAGCTCTTCTCCACATCGGGTGTATACATTTTAATTTGGTGATATCCCGAGAAGGCATCCATGAAGCTTAGAAGCTCATGCTTGGAGGTTGCATCAACTATCAAGTCAATTTTTGGCAAAGAAAAACTGTCTTTTGGACACGCCTTGTTGAGGTCGGTAAAGTCGACACATACGCTCCACTTCTCACCTTTTTATGGGGCGACAACAACATTGACGAGTCAATCTAGATAGTGGGCTTCTCGAATGACATCAGCCTTGATGAGCTTAGCTACCTCATCTTCGATGACTTTTAGGCGTTCAGGGGAGAATTTTCTTCTTTTTTGGCAAACTGGGGGATGCTCGGGGTTGGTGAATAATTTATGCATGGCAACTTGAGGGTCAATGCCCGGGATATCACATTGTGACCAGTGAAGACGTCAAAGTTTTTCTTCAAGAAGCCCACCAAGGCGGAGCGTAGCTCGCTATCAAGCTCGGTGCCGATCATAATAGGCGATCTGGATAGTCTGGTGGATGGGAATTGGAGCGACTTCTTTTATAGGTTTGGTGTTTTCCGACTTGCGGGGATCTACCAATGTAATCTATTCTACCTCGTCCCTCAATAGTTCTATTTCATCCTCAGTGATTTGTAATTGCTATTGGTCCCTTGGTTTGGTAGAAGATTTAGTCTTCATGGCTGAAATGAAGCATTGCCTGG
>BRYF01000005.1:6500000-6510000 GCA_030159135.1 Actinidia polygama | reverse complement strand
GTTTCATCCCTATGGTCATATTGCCTTGTGTCGCCTCCGCTTTGCTTCAACCAACTCTTCTGCAGTGATATATTTGTCAGCCTTACTCTAAAGGACCGATAGAGTCTCGGGTACATTCTTGGACAAAGAATCAAATATTGGACCTAGGCGAAGTCCTTCCATCATGGCCATGATCACCACCTTGTCGCTAGGATCCTCTACTTCCAAAATGGCTTGGTTAAACCACTTCACATAGACTTCAAAAGCTCAGTCTCTCTCTGGTGAATAGTGAATAAGTGGGAGGAATTCTTCTACCTGATCCGCAGCTCATGAAGTTGGCGACAAAAAGCTTGCTCCGAGTGCCAAACGAGTTGATGGTTTTAGGAGGCAATTTTTGGAACCACGATCTCGCCGACCTCTTCAGGATGGCAGAAAAAGCTTTGCACATTACTTCGTCTGAACATCCCTAGAGCGTCATCAGGCTTTTGTACAAGTCGAGATGGTCCATCGGATCTGTCTTTCCTTCATAGGTCCCGAGCTGAGTAGGTAGCTTAAACTTGGAGGAAACCCTAGCTCTCATCACCCTTTTGTGAACGGCAGATTGGTCTACTCGATCAAAGCATCCGTGTTGATGGCATCAAGGCGAGCATCTAGATCCCGAATCTTTTGGGAGGTGGAAGTGTTTCGGCGCTTGGGCACCTGATTGTTTTGGCGAGGAGATCTTCCTCTCCTAACCCCTTCGCCTTCAACTTCAGGAGCTCGGCTAGATCAGGATTTTGATGAAGAGAAACTCATTTCAGGTCGAGGAGGACTTGGTGATCGACGTCGCCTTTTTTGTGCTCGGCCAGTACTATAATTATTCTGGGAGTTGTCGTCGCCTAAGCGATGAGAACGACGAGATCGCTCAATATTGGGAATGGGAGGTACGGCGAAGGTTGCAGATTGGCTGTGGCGAGGAGTTGTATCAAGCAAGCATTATTCTCATTCATGACTCTCATTTGCTCAACCATACCATGTATCTCGTGGTAGAGTCCTTCTAGGTCCGGAACTTGACTGGTATTGGTCATCGGGTGAGCTCTGTTGTCTAAAGAACTCCTGGCACTTGGTCTAGGCAGTAAATGGCTACGCAGGTGCATAGGAATTTGAGAACTGTCGTTCCCAAAGACGGCGTCAAACTGTTGTGGTAGAAAACTGGGGTGAGCAACCAACAATCAATATTGCTCTTTTTTCACCTCGGCACTAACTCAGGCGCCCTGCGCAGGTAGACAAAAGTAAACAACCGGGGTGAGGCCGCTCAAAACCCCTCCAACGTGAAAATCAGACCAAGGTGAAGACAACTTAGCAAAGTAAAAAATGGAGATCTCAGGAGAGAATGTATTATGAAATGTGTATTGAGCGTACCTTTGCATAATGAGGGAGCGGCCTTTATATAGTTGGAGATTGGAGATCCGTGCTCGGATATTCAGACGAGATTTTAGTATAGCTATGTTTGGGAAGTATATTCCTGAAATACCAGAGTGATAATAGGAGATTATCATTGGAGATCAATCCGCAATTATAGGAGTCGTGATGGAGTAGGAGTCTGATGAGATAGTTCCCTTGTAGAGGTGGAATCCTCGTGGAGGCGGGCTCTGACCAGGTAGAGGAGTGATGGAGAAGGAGTCTCGTAGAGACAGACTCTTTAGGGAGATGAAATCCTCATGGAGATAATCTCTTGTCTAGCGATGTGAATGACCTCGCCTAATGGCGATCTAGAGATAAATTCATTTAAGCATGTTGGGCGACGCGATAGTGTGGCAGTCATATGATGGGCAACCAGGAATACATGAAGTTAATCGCGAGGTGGTTATTTAGGCGACGTGCTCAACTTGGAATACAACTAGGCAAATATTTTATCCCTCATCAAAACGGATACTGAATTGTACCTAATGAATATAATTTTTTACAGTTCTAATGTTCATAACGGAATCTATAATATGAATAATTTGGATAATAAAATGGACCAAAAATACTTAGACTGCACCGATACAGTCCATTTGAGGGACTCTGGAGAAGCCAAGTTTTACTAAAATACCCACTTTTGTTTAATTTTTTTACTATATAAAAAGGTATTTAGATAACTTCAATCTAATAAAAACAAAAAAGCAAGGTAATTAGAGAGATGGATATGTGTAACTTTGACCCACCCAGCACAAAATGAATCGAGTTTGGTGGAGCCAAACCCAAGCCCATCGGTCCCCTGCCATATATCAAGCCGACCCAACCCATACTTGAGAACCCCCATGCCCATGGGTGGATGGGTCTTGGCTCGGGCTATGCTTTGGCCTTTTGTTTTTACCAATTGTTTTTTATCTTAAAAAAATAAAAAACAATTCAAAAGTTGTTTAGGGTGTATGGGTCGTGTAGGGGTTGGGGGTTTTGGGGCCTAGGGGAATAAGGTGTGTGAGTGTTTTTTTGGACGGGTTTCGGGCTTAAACACCTAAGCCCAAGTCTAACCCATATGTTTAGGGGTGGCTTGGCTTCCAACAGGCTTGCGGGCAACGAACTCCATTTTAAACCCCTACGCGTGTATAATGAATAGAGTATGATGTTGTGTGTATCAAAAAGGCATGAGACTCCATGCATCTCGTGGTGGATTAGGTGGCTATGGGGATAATTGGGAATGAATTATCCAAAGTGTTGAAAGGTTGTGAGATATGTATATGTCTCTCTCTTTCTCTCTCTCTCATGCTAGCTGTCACATGGTCAATTTTTCAACTCCAAATTTACCTGGCACTCAGTATCACACTTAGTCTAAGTCAAACTTTGCACACTTATAATGAGAATACAGAATTCAAAACAAAGCACAACAATAATTTACAAGAACTCAATCCCAACCTTTTATTACAACAACAATAATATAGGAATATACTTAGAATTTCGGACATAAATTCATTTTTTTTTCTCAATCCTGGCACACACAGTCCATTTTATAGAGACTTTTTACATGTAATTAGAACTGTCGACCCTAATTGCTAAGACATTTAGACCAATAACATCACAGCCTAACTGCTAGGACATTTGAATCAATAAAAGCAGTCCTTACAATAATTGTCTCAAACATGGATATAATTATTACAAATATAATAACTAACACCAGCAATTGCATTGCTTGTAACTGCCTGCTTGTGCACATGTCTTATGTGCGCCCATGCATGCCCGTGCCTGAGTCTAAGTAACTAGCAATCTTGCCCATCAATGCTTGCCTTCCCGTATGACTGCCCAACATCATGCTAGTGTCGGTCCATGTCAATGCCCAGTGCATAGGTCTTGTTGCATGCACTATGCTGAATGTCATGCACTCATTTTTGTTCACAACCCACACTACAATGCATTAAAGCACTGATCTGCTTGCGCCTTGCATCTGCTTCGCAGCATCACTGTCTTGAACATTCGTCATCTTGTAAAGGCATGTCTTCCTTATGCCTTTGTCATTAGGATGGCGGGGGTGCAAGATGCCACCACACATCAATCTTTAATCATGTCGATGTACTAAGGTACTAACACTAGCTATGGTAGATGGTTGTTATCCTGAGAGAGGGGACAAGAGAGAAGAGGAGATGAGAAAGGAAAGGGATTAGACATTTTTTGTCAAGGTGGGTTTGTCATTTTAGAAGCTAACTTCTTGATATATCATCAAATTATGTGAAGCTCTTAGGGTAGAGTAACGAATGCTGTATCTGGGCATTGTCAATTAAAGATAGGGCAATGTAATTGTAAAAACAACAACGAAAGTTCATATTAAGAATGGTAATTCTGCTCAAATTTGATGAGGGCCATGTTGAACCGACCAATTTGGATATGGATTTTACTTGATTTTCTGCTCGATGTAGGCGAGTATGGAGGGAATGGTGAAATACCTGCTCAGGCATGATTTCGCTACCTCTATACCCGAATATTCGAACCTGACCCAAACTTGATACACACATATCATAAAGAGAGTTCGGATAATGAAGAATGTGATGTATAAATTTGGTTGAATTATTTTTTTTATAGTAATATGTGATGTATTTAAAATTTTTTATATAAATTAAGTTGGAATTTGATATACAAATATATTAAATTTATATTTTGAGAATATGAATTTGTTTATATTTTTTAAGATTTGGGTGTTGGATACACCCGAATTACTCAATACCCGATTGTGTTTGTGTGTAGTAGCCATACTCCATCTCAGTCAAGTATTGTATATGAATATAGGGATGAAAGTGAATTTTGAATATAGTTTATAAAGAGGAGCACTCATATCTAATCTATTTTTATCCTTAAATACTATAATCTTTAAAAAATGTCAAGAATGTTATTAAACAAAAATATAAAATCGCAACGCTTAGATATATAAAAATTAGCACCAAATGATAGTCCATTGCATACATAACACAGGAACAATGAAGGTTGAAGGGTTGGGTAGGAAAGAGCAACAATGACTTTCGACTTTGTTACCTCTCTGCTAGCGACCAACGTTGACAGGGGGGCCTGTAAATTCCAAAACCTTGAGGGGTTGTCTATGTTTGACTAATACCTCAGGGGAGGTAACTTTAATTTACCCACTAAAAAGTTCCTGCGTTAGCCCCCCGCACATGATATCTTTAGCTGCACACCTTGGAATCTCTCTCTCTCTCTCTCTCTCTCTCTCTCTCTCTCATCATTGTATGAACTTTTTTTTTCTCCACCTCTCATCATTCCACAAAGCGAACATACCCATCAACATATCCGACTCCCCCACGAATCCCCACCCCTAGAAAACCCCCAACAAATGCCAACCTACTCTCTCTCTACAACTCCTGATCTGACACCACCGGAGCTAGCAACAATGGCCGATTTGACCCGCCACAAGCCCTATCCCCGCCGCGAACCACCGCCTCGCCGCCGCTCGTGGTGCTGCTCCTTCGCCGTCTCCCCTCGCAGCCCCGAAAACCCTATCCCTAACCCTAAACCCCACCATCATAAGCCCCAAACCCCGTCGAAATCGACTTCTTCGTTCCCCAACTCTCCCCAGAGCGCCACCCGGGTCGGGCTGGTGGGTCGGATCCTGTCCCCGGGTCGGGTCTCCCCCATCGACCCCGACCCGATCGTGGTCTCGGAGCCCTTGCCGATCGCTACAGCGTATCCGCAATCGAGATCTGTGGATTCGGAGGAGAAGAAGAAGTTGAAGTCTGATGGTTTGAGTGAGGGTGTGAAGGAGGAGGGTAATTCGGGGATTTTGTTTGATGTGAGGCTGAATTTGAAGGGGAAGAGTGGGGGTTCGCTGGTGCTGGAGCTGAATTCGGAAGTGTTGAGTGCCAACAGCTCGGTTTTCGCGGATTTGATTTCGGATTATCGGAGCCGTTCAAGGGGTTCGGGGGCAAATCTGTGTAGGATTGAGGTGCCGGAAGTCGAGAACTTGAACGTGTTTCGGGAGACCATTGAGCTGATGTTTGAAGATGATATTGCGAAGAGGCTGCTGAAGCTCGGGGTTTATCGGTGCATTGAGTTACTTGAGGTGAGTCTTTTGAAATCTCCCTTCACTTCTGACTTTCTGTAGTTTCTTATGAAATGAAGTTCTTCAGATTTGGAAATGTATTGATGATATGTAATTCGATAGGATGAGTAATTCTAATGGACTAATAATGAAGTGATTACCAATACCACCCCCACCCCAAAGTTATATTGTGTGTCTCAACTATTCTGGGATTGGTTTTCCAGTGGATATGTATATTCCATTTGCCACAGTGACATTTCCAAATGTAAATGTAAAGAAGTGGCAAAATATGGTAGTTGGTTGGTCTCAAGTCAAGACCCACGTGGGACCTTTTGTTGCTGATTTATAGTCTTACTAGAGTCTTACTCTTGTTTATTTTAAGTTGAGGTTATTGCTCATGTGGTATTTTTTAATTGAGGTTTCAAGGGTCGGGTATTTGAGAATTTTTGTGATTGTTTTGGAAATGGGTTATGGCGCCATCCATTGTAGGGGTCTTGATGTAAGACATTAAGTTGGATTAAATTGGTTTTAGAAATCAAAGTCCTTAGTTTCAATAGAATGTCAAAGTTCGTACAATTTCAAGAGACCCTTGGAACCTTCATAAGATCATGTAGGTACTTAATTTAGACAAAAAACTGCTTTTCAGGAAATTTTTTTAATTTTAAAAGCTTATTTATGTTGTTAGAGGCGCGCGCCTTGACGTGGGTGAGGCACAACCACTTCGATGAGGTGCGCGCCTCGTGCGCCTCGGACGCCTCATGCGTTTCTGATATCTGCTTGTCGTCAAAACTCAAATCTGCTCTTCGCGAAACTCAGATCTGATCGCCGTGACTGATCTGATCGTCGTCGCCGTCGCACGAAGTTAAACGCCGCTCCTCTCTCTCTCTCTTCTCCCATAGAAGAATTATTATACAATACTTTTCTAGTTTTTATACCTTTTTTTTCTATTTTTTATTTTTTTCTGTTATTATTTTTTATTTTTTTGTTTTATTTATTTATTTATTTATTATTATTTATTTTTGTTATTATTTGTATGATGATTAGATTTTTTGTTACTTTATTTTATTTTATTTTTTTTTATATATTTCATAAGACATTTATGATTTTTTACTTTAATGAATTGCATCTTATCTTATCTATCAAACATATTATATTTTCTTTTTTATGTCGATAATTTGCGCGTCGTTTCGATAAGTCTCGCGCCTGAGACTCCACAGGCTTTTGCGCCTCTCGCCTTTAATAACTCTGAGTTTAGACTTTTGACACAATTCTCACCCTAGGTGTAATCCCTTGGTAATTTAGTTGCGTTTGGCTGATGCCATCTTCTTTGTCTTCACCCTCTGCTTAATTTATCTTCATTTAAAGCCCTTATAGCCTTGAGCTATATCTATTTCTTAACTATTAAATAAACCTAACCACCACCACACACACACCCCGCCCCCCAAAAAAACCCCACAAAAAACAATTACTCGACTATCAAATAACTCTTTTGCCCTTAACAACATAAAACCAATCAGGGGTGTTCTTGTTCATAAGGCACTGTTCACAGCCCTTGGATAACAACCCAGCTTTTTTGTTTGTGCTACGACCAAAAATCAACCCTTATGTACCACCATAGAAACTCTATCAAAGTCCATATTTTTCCAACCTTTAAGTCAATGCAAAACTAATTTTAGTTAGCGTGTAATCCCTTCTACCATACTGCCTCTTATAAAATTTGGGCTCACTGCATGTTCCAGAGTGTTGCTCAAACTTGTCAAGTTGCCTTGCATCAGTTTGCCTAGTATTACTAGATAATGTTAGTAATATCGTCCTAGATTAGTTACACAGGACCCCCCAACACAACCGCTAGATTAGCAAAGGCTTTTTTTTATTTTATTATATTCAATCCCAAAGTGTGGTTCAGCATATAAAATGTTCTTTCCAAAGCCTAAGGAAAAACTTCAAGTCCTTGGAGATTGAGAAGATGATATGCCTGGTGGATTAGATGATGAGAGGAAGTTGTTTGAAATGTTTATGTCACATGCGGCGTAGAGCAGGTTAACACACTGGTACAGGAAGTGGACTTTAGAGGAAAGTTAAAAGAATGTTGGTTGGTTAGGGCTGCATGAATGTCATAACTGCCTTGCGTGAATGAGGAATAGATGGGAGAATATGGATCTGAGACAACCTAAATAATTTTGATTGAGGCTTGTT
Organism: Actinidia polygama; assembly: GCA_030159135.1. NCBI lineage: Eukaryota > Viridiplantae > Streptophyta > Magnoliopsida > Ericales > Actinidiaceae > Actinidia > Actinidia polygama. The sequence goes on along the minus strand of BRYF01000005.1, from coordinate 6,502,325 downwards.
GGGCCAAATTTGTTATCAAATATGGTTTGTTGAGCCAAGTTGCAGTCAAATAGAGTCAAAAAGCACATGGCAGTATAGCCTAGTAAAAAGGCTAATGCTTAGGTCATAGAACCACAAATCAGATAAAATGACAACTCAGCAATCTACAAAATCCTCTTCTCTTTACGGATCATCTCAATTAAAGTTTTAAACCCTTTGTGATTGCTTGTATAATCTTTTGTATTCTCTGGTTGAAACATGACAATCTTATCTTGTTCATTATCGGAATTAGCCAAAACGAACATACCTACCGGCTACAGCAGAGCTTCTCATGATATGCTTGCTACGGTAATGAAGTCAATAGGGACGTAGTCACGTAAGTCTATCAATCGACTGAGGTCGAATGTGGGTAGTGATTTGTAATCAATCTCATTTAGCTAGGGCTTGAAGTGATCTGGCAGGTGGGCTGTTCAGAATGGTTTGTCTGTTTGCGTATATGTATGCATATATCCATGTGTGTTGGTTTATTAGAGTTGAATGGAGGAATAGTTTTGTTGGAGAGTTTATAGGAGGAGGGGCAAGCGGAGGTAACAGTGCGGGGGAGATGATGGTGCTGTGGGGGCGAGGGTTGTGGGAAAAGAAGGGAGAGATTGTAGCCACAGGGAGAGGTAAATAGAGAGGGTCAAGAAGAGAGTCATAAGAGTGCGCGAGGTGTGCTTTAAGTTTTTCATCCATAAGATACCTAACAGAGATAGACAGGGGGATTGCATTGTAACTAATTTAAAAGCTGAGAGTTTAAATTGAAAAAAATTAAAATACAGAGTTTAATTTGTTACAATGTTAAAGCTATAGGGTTATTTTTGTAATATTCCTTATCTTTTTTCCCAATGGTACAATGGAGGTGCGGGGTCAGTTGTGCTAGTCCTTAATGGTGAAGTTATTAGAGTTGCTGATGTGGACCAATAGATTAGGGACGTTTGTATATCTTAACTCCTCTCAATAGTTAATGGAATGGAGAGATTTTTAATTCTGTTAAAGTTTGAATTCCCTACTCATTAATGAATTATAATTCCAAAACACACTCCTTTCGATTTTTCCTCTCTCACCACTAATCTATCTATCTATATTTATATATATACATGTATTATGTATCTAGTATTATCTTTGATTGATTTACCATTTTATCAATGCTGTGTATTGTGGCTGAAGTTTTTTTTTAAATAAAAAATCATATGATGTTTCTATTGGCCCAGTTTGTAATAATGATTTTTTGACTTTTTTAATTTGGATTATTTTTTTCTTTGATAAGTTTTTTTTCCTTCATGAGCTAAAACATTTTAGCTTGTTTTGATTTGAAGAATCAAAACAGTAAAAAAATTATTTTTGGAATAAAAAGTTTCTAAAGATAAAATTAATTCCTTAAATGGATTATTTTTGTTTTCAGCGATTTTTTTATATTATACATATATTACTTTTCGTATTTTTTAATCAAGATGAATCCAAAAATAAAAAATAAAATAAAAGCTGATTAAAATCTAACATGTGATTTTTTAGGGTTTATTACACTTTGCCTCCTCAAACTATTGAGCGATTCCCACTTTGCCCCGCAAACTATTAATTGTTCCAATTTGCACCTTAAAGTAACCTTCGTTTGCAATTAACACCATTTGATTTTCATCTAGAAAATGGACAGAAATGACACCTAGGCGGCGTGTGTGACCACATGGTGCCAACTGACAACTTTACCCAAGCCCAAACCCAAACCCAAGAGTCCAACCCAAATCAGACCCCAAATCCTAACCCTAAAAGCAAATCAGACCCCAAACAAAAACCGTTTCAACTCACACACACACACACACACACACACACACACACACACACACGGAGACACATTGCCACTACTGGAGTTGTGTCGTCGCTGTCATCTCATCGCATAGCCATGGGAATCGACTCTCTCTCTCTCTCTCTCATCACCAACAACCAAACGTTGCCGTCGCCGGATTCACGACGTCGATGCTGCCGGAGTCACGTCGTCACACAACCGTGGCTTCGAAACACTCTCTCGCGCACTGTCATGGTTTGGGGTCTGATCTGGCTTCGAAACACTCTCTCCAACAGTAGGTCTCTCTCTCTCTCTCTCTCTCTCTGAGTTGACAGGGGAAAGGAGAAGGGGAAGGAGGCTGTTAGGGTTAGGTTTTGAGTTTTAGGTTTGGGTCTGGAAGATGGCACCATGTTGTCACACAAGTGTCGCCTAGGTGTCATTTTCGTCAATTTTCAGGGCGGAAATGGAATGGTGGTGTTAATTGACATCGGAAGTTTAGTTTAGGGTGCAAATTGGGAAAATTA
>BRYF01000005.1:6240000-6242500 GCA_030159135.1 Actinidia polygama | reverse complement strand
GGTTAGAAACAAAATGACATCGTTTTATTTCTAAAGTATACAAAACAATGTTATTTTGTACGCTTCAGGAACATTCCATAGAAGTTGCACTTCAAAGGATCTGAATCCCAAAAAATGGACCGGTGCTATATTATGTAAATATACTCCGAAAAGTACAATAGTAAAACATGTTAACTTATAAACCCTTATAACCGCGTGGAATGTATAGAATGCCATCCAATACAATTACACGCACAGAAAAATAAAAAATAAAAGAAAAACATTTCTCCACTCTAATGTGTTGTCACGTGTAATATTATATCAATTGATTTTGACAGAGTTAAGAAATTGGTTTTAATTGAGAAAAAATAATAGGTTCAAGTTCAAATTTACAAAAAAAATTGTTTAAGAACCAAAATAAAAATCAATTAATACTTTAAGGGGGCAAAGTATAGTTAACCAAAAAACAACTGACCAATAATTAAAAATAAAAGGAGTAGTTATTTTTGGTGATTGGATTAAAAAAGAAAATATGTTGGTCCCATGTTGCCTCTTTAAATAACGTATGTCGTGCTTTCTTAGTGGGGTTATCTTCCTTTCTCCTTTCAATTACGAAAATAATCATCAAATTCTTATTCCCATTGTATAAAAAAAGCATGTAAATCTCAAATTATTTTAGTTTGACCTAATTTTTATTGAGATTTTTAGTTGCTATAGTTTTTGAGTTTTTTTATTTTTAATATTCTTTTAGTGTTAAATCAAAATGTTATATATACATTGTTATTCTTAACAAGAGAAAATATGAAAAGTGAAAAAAAAAATTTGTAAAAAATCCACTAAAAGTAAAAAAATAACTAATTTTCGAGTAAAAGCATATAAAATTTTAATCAAACAGTTAAAAAATTTGATTAAAGACCGATGAATTTTAAAAGTTCTGAAGTTAACTGCCAAACAAGTGGCCCCAAGGTTTAGAACGCTTGACATTTGTGATATTTGATCTTGCAACCTTAAGGAGCAATTCTTTAAATTTTTTTATACTTATTTTATTTCTCCTAACGAAAGAAATCTGAAAAAGATAAATTTTGATCATTTTTTTAAAATTTTTTACTAAGTTTAAAAATAAGCTAAACTTTTTCTAGTGGAGTTATTTTTTCAAACACGATCACAATTTTTTCATTTTCACCAAATTTCTTACGTTAATAGAGTAAAAAAGTAAAAAATTTACTTAAACAAATTCGTTAAAAACGAAAAAACTCATTTCCATGAATGCTCTTTATTAAATGATTAAATTTTAATTCAACTAACCTATAATGTTTGGAATTTCTATATCTTTCTATTATTTAGCGCGTTGCATTCAATATATTTTTAGGTTGTGTCGATAGTCAATAGGAATTTTTAGTTAAAAAGTAGATTAAACAAGGCTATTGTGTAAACTTATGGGAAAACAAGATGATAATAGATAGAGAGAAAACAAGAAACAATTAAAAGGCAAAACCTTTTATCTTATTCAACATCTAGAAACGACCTCTATTTATTAGGCCGAAAGATACATGAATAATAAATCTATATATAATTATACATTATGAAAGATAAATAGAAAAGTTGAAGAGACATAGGTTAAAGGGAAAAGAAGGGTCATGAAGATGAATAACCATATTGTCAAGAGATGAATATCCACTATAATAATTTTATAACACTCCCCCTTGGATATTCATTTCTTAAGAATATACCTCATTAAAACTTTATCAGGAAATTCAATGGGACAAAATCTAGGCGAAGGGAAAGAATATAGTGTGTATTGTCTCCCCCTAATATAAGCATATCAATAAAAATTTCTAAGTCGACGCATGCCATTTTGTGTACGAGTTTTGCAAAAGTTGTAGAAGGCAATACTTTAGTGAATAAATATGTTAGATTCTCACTTGAGCGTATTTGATGAATATCTATTTCTCTTTTCTTCTGTAATTCATGTGTGAAAAAGAACATTTGGTGATATGTGCTTGGTTCTATCACCTTTAATATAATCTCTTTTTATCTGAGCAATGCATCTGACATTATCCTCGTACAATATTGTCGAGCTCCCTTTATTTGTTAAAAGACTACATTCTTCCTTAATATATTGAATCAAAGATCTCAACCATATGCATTTTTTACTTGTTTCATGAAGTGCCAATATCTCTGCATGATTTGAAAAATTGGCAGCAATAGTTTATTTTTTAGAGCGCCAAGATATAACAGTACCACCATATGTGAACAAATATCATGTTTGAGAGCAACTTTTATGTAAATCGGATAAATACCCAACATCTTCATATCCAATCAATTGTGGTCTTGATTGTTTTGAATATAATAATCTCATATCTGTTGTTCCACGAAGATATCAAAATATATGTTTAACACCATTCCAATACCTTCGTGTTGATGCCGAACTATATCTTGCCAATAAGTTAATAGAAAATATTATCAATGCACCAATTGTGTTGAATCAAATCGCGATTTCGATGATAACAAAACAACATAT
>BRYF01000005.1:6217500-6222500 GCA_030159135.1 Actinidia polygama | reverse complement strand
TTTATATATATATATATATATATTTTATTTTATTATTATTATTTTTTGTTGGAACTCGAAACGCCATGTGATCTTGTCCATTGACGCAAATAGATCTCAGCCTTTGGAGGTTCTTATAAATAGGGGGCCCAATACCCATTTGTACTTTTTTGCCTTTGTTGCCAAACTGCTGACCCTGCTTTGATGCGCACCACGCCTTCGCTTGCTCGCCACTTCTCCGTCATCCGTCTTCTAGTAAGTATTAACCACTAACTCTTTATTCCATTTATTAATTTATAGTGTATGTCCAATAGAATCGAAGTAGGAGACTTGAAGAATTTAGAGGATTGTTTACCTTCCTGGATATCTGATCATCTAGGAGAAAGGTCGGTTATGACGGACGAGGTTAACCAACTTCCTTCCTTGCCTAGGAAAAATTCCCCTAACCCTAAGGATACTGTGAGACCCTAACTCTCTTAATCTCATAAATAACTTAATTGCATGCATTTAGATAAGGCGATTATGCTAATTGAGGTGCTTAATTAGCTTAGACTAATGAGTGTGAGGTGTGGTGCAATTTTTATATTTTTAAGTATGATTAGTGTGTGATTAATTAGATTAATTTATGACTAATTCATGGCTAATCTATGTTTAAACCGAGACTAATTAGCCTAATCATCAAGATTAGAATATCTTAATCATGATTAATTATGCTAATTAAGTGATTAGTGAGGTGCTAAGTGTGTGAAACATGTGTGGGAGTGTGTGGAATGTGTGTATGAGTGTGGAGTGTGTGTGTGTGTGTGTATGTGTGTGACATGTACACCATTGTATCTATCATGGCTGCCAAAACAAAAGAGAAAAGAGAGAGAATTGAGGTGCTTGTTATTTGAGAGTAAAAAGAGAGAAAGAAAAGAAAGAAAAGAGGGAGAAAAGGGAGAGAATTGAAGAGAGAGATAGCTTGAAATCATCTAGTTTTGCTCACAAGAGGTATAAATCATCTCATTCTATATGAAATCTAGTTAATTCTAGCATGTGTGTGTGTTATAACCGCGAAAAGGGAGTAAGGAGGAAGAAGGAAGAAAGAGATGAGGGTTTTCATGGTGGAGACCCAATTCAACCATGTTTTGTATGTTTTTGAGTGCTTGAATCTTGTTCATAGCTTTCTCATAGCATTTTCCATAATTAGATCTCTTATGAAGTGTTTAAGAGTGTGTGGAAGTGATTTGGAGTTTCACCTTCGAACTAGAAATTATCTTCAAACTAGCAGTTAGTATTTGGGTCATAATTTTCTCATACGATAATATTTTGACTTGATTCGAGTTGCGTATGAAATATATTTCAATTACCTACAACTTTTATTTTAAGTGTTTTTCCTAATTTGGAGGTTTAGTAGCTTGAACAGGCTTATTCAAATTAGAAAACCTACTGACATGTCCTAGACCGGTTCAACTTCTCCCCGCCCGATCCAACTTTTTTAAAAAACCTACTATTGAGTCCTGAACCGGTTCAGTTCTTTTCCGACCTGTCCAGATTGTTCCCAACCGGTTCAAACTCAAATATTTTTACAAATTTAAAACCTAATTGAGTTATCTAGTGCCCGATTCACTCCCGATACCTTATACACGTATTAGATACATTAAACGGTAATTCAATTAGACAAATAAGGTAAACGAAAGGCTTATTTTGTATACATTTGGATCATTATATTGATGCATTGCATGGGAATTTGGTAGTGTTATGATTATTGTTGAATTATACATTTTAACGTCAAAACTAATGAGTTTATGAATGACAGGAGCTAAGAAAAGAGAAGGGCCTTCGAGGCAATCTTAAGAGTGATCTACTTGAGGTGTGGGTACAGTGACATGTGGGAATATAGATGATTATATTCGTTTTGAATTGCTTATCTCTTATATAATTGATGATGGTGATTATATCCACGAGGTGATGTGGCAATGTATATCATTTATGTTGTATGCCTTGCATTGCATTGGAGAGAGCTAACCACGGTGGGTTAACCAAGGCTTAGTCATGGTTGACTAGTCTAGGGGTGCCACGATGGGCATTCCTTGATAACAAGCCATCGATCATTGGGCCAACGTTATCTAAACTTGTGTACACATGTGGGTGATGCATTATTGCATTGATATATTTCAGTTTTGAATATATGTGATGAAACGAGTTTCTATATTCCTGGATATTTGTGGTGGACGTTTATTTATAACATTCTTTATGAGTTTGATTATCTATTGTGAGCACGTTGACTTTTAGCTCATACCCACACAAATTGTTTTAATAGGTAAGGAGATATGGATAGCTGTCTGGTTCACTGTGGTCGTGATTCTAGACGTGGTGACTTTTCTGCTCGTGTGTCGATATCATTGGCAGAACTTGGGAATGTTCTTGCCTTCACATAGTTTCGTTGAGACTTGAGTTGGTTGTATATGTCTTATGTTTTAGAGAGCGAGAGTTTGTTTTATCCAGTTGGTGATATATATATGTTGATCTTATGATTTGGAGTTTGGTTTTAATTATCAGGAAATATTTAATTATAAAATCCTTAAATGTACTAAGTATTATAGTGAGTATTAGGAGTCGTTCATAGGTATGGTGACCTGTGCGATCACATCTCTTCTAATTAGCATTAATTATGTTTAATTAGGTTGGGGATGTGACATATACTTCCTCGGTCGCTGTCCCCCCTCCAGTTGAGAGGGATACCAACATTATGACTCCAGAAGAGCTGGATCTTCTTAGGGAGTCTTACTCTTTTCTCCAGAATGTGCAAACTAGGATGCCCGAGGAGGGCGAGACCATAGCTTCAACCTGTCCGGGCGAGGTGGCCTTTTATGAGGCCACCTTTCATGCTGGTCTTCATTTCCCTGTTCATCCCACAATCAGGATGATTCTGTAGTTCTACAATATTTGCCATGATCAACTCGTTCCCAATGGTGGAGGAGTGTCCTCTATGCGTTAGTATTGTGGTGAGCCTACAAGTACGCCATTTCCCTCTCCGAATTTAGGAACTTGTTCGTTCTTAATAAAAATCCTAAACTGGATCACGGATGGTTATACTTCAAGGCGAGGTTGAAGAAGACCCTACTTGGAAGATATCCCAGCAATGTGAAGGGATGGAAAATAAAGTTCTTCTTCATCTCTGGGGACCTTTGGGAGTTCCCTGAAGGGTTGTCTTGAGAAGTTGGGGTTCCAAGGGTCCCAAGATCATGGGGTACCCCAGGTCAGCCTCACATTTACTAATTTTCCTTTTGTTCTTAAAATGTTCAAGCACTAACATTCATTTGATATGTTTTTCAGATAAATGCTTCAACAATCTACCCAGACTATTTGGGGATGAGCTGGAAAGATTTGATAACATTTTTGGGTCGATAGATACGGAAGGACTCTACTCGGTTCTAGCGCTCCTCGAATCCAAATCCTTTTGCAGGAGCTTTGGCCTTCCCAAGTCCATGGCGTATAGTGAAGGGGACAATGGCAAGGACCGAACAACAGGGTCTGCATCTGTCTCTTTGGGCGACGTGGGTGAGTCCCTCCATTCCCGAGATGAACGCCCTCAGAGTGACAGACATTTTCGAGAGGAATCACTAGAATATATAGGAACCATTAGGAGGGAAATAAGGAGGATCTTACCTCATATTTCCAATCTAACCTTGCTAAGGTGGTTAGGAAAAAAAGTTCGAGACCCCATCTTAGGTTTTGTACTAAGTAGTTTGAGCTCAAGCTCGAACTCTAAATCGAAGTCCTAGTCATACTTAGGGCTGCCCCCCGAGCTTAGATCGGATGGTACCGCCTCTTATCTTTTTGAAGTGTTTTGCCTTTTTCGTTGATTGATATTTGTTCGTATTTTGCAACTATGTCGAAGAGACTCAGCTTGACTAAGCTAGCCAAGAAAGTGGAGGAGAAGAAGAGCAAGAAAGCAGATGAATCGAAGGGTGTGCACTCGGTAGTGACATCCACCCCGCCCATTAAAGGGATCGTCATTCGGGAGAAGCGCCAAAGATATGAGGTGCCACTCATCTCACCCGACGATGAGAACTTTAAGGGGAAAGAGGCCATGCCAATTCCTTAGCCTAAGAAGGCCAAGTCCACGCCCAAGAAGGTGGCGATCGTAGCAGCGAGGCTAGTGGCTCTAGGAGAGGGCACTTCAGCCAATTCTATTGCAGCTTTGGAGCCTAGAGTCACCATGCTGAGGAGCGCTGCCATTGCTGAAAAAATTCTAGAGACTTGCATTCCACCTTTCAAGTAGGAGGAAGTGGACAAATTGGAGCTCGACCGGATGGTCTCCAAGCTTTTTTCACATCCTTGGCCAGGTAACTATCAAAATTTATGAATCGTATTTTCATAGTGTATAAGTCGATCTCGAATACTTATGCATTTTTTGTGGTGGTGGAGGAGGCGATGGTGGTGGTAGTGGAGGAGGTGGAGGTGGTGGTTGGAAGAGGAGGAGGAGGTGGTGGCGGTGGAGGTGGTGGCAGTGGTGGTGGTTGGTGGCGGTGGAGGAGGTGCAGGTGGCGGTGGCGGTGGTGGTTGGAGGAGGTGACGGTGGCGGTGGTGGTGGTGGTAGTTGAAAAATTTTGGATGATAAAATTTTATAAACAAAATAAAAATAAATTTTTCTTGTTTTCACTATTTTTAAAAATAGTGGTAGTAATTTTGACTTATTTTTATTTATAAATAGCAATACAAATAAGTTTTTATTTTCATTTATGAAAAAAACAAAATAAAAATTAAACAATTAACAAACACATCCTAAGTTGTTAAGTTGTCTAGGTTGACTAGGTTTTATGCAAGCAAACATGAGAAGAAAGTTGTTAAGTTGTCTAGGTTGACTAGGTTTTATGCAAGCAAACATGAGAAGAAGAGTATTATTTCAAAGTTAGGTTTCCCAATTTTGAAGGATTTCAAAACAAGAACAAGACCACATTTTTAAGGCCTTGTTTGACTCGCTATGTTTCTTTATTTTTGTTTAGACTTTTTTTAGCAAAAAAAATAAAAATTGT
>BRYF01000005.1:6207500-6210000 GCA_030159135.1 Actinidia polygama | reverse complement strand
TGTTTGCATCTCTATCTACAAAGGATGGCGAGTATGTGACTTTTGGAGCAAAGGCAAAATCATCGGTATAGATAATGTTGGTAATGAACCCTCTCCTATAATCGAAAATGTCTTGCATGTTAACGAATTGAAACACAATTTACTTAGTATAAGTCAATTGTATGATAGACAAAATAGAGTTATCTTTCATAAAATTACATGCACCACAGAAAACTTCAAAGATAACAAAACATTTTTCATTGGTCAAAGAGTCGAAAATGTATAAATTTTTAAAATTGACGATGTTGTACCAATGAATGGAATTGGCCTTACAACTATAAATGATAATGGTTAGTTATAGCATAGAAAACTTGGACATGCCCACATAAAAAATTAGTCTCATTGGAAAGCTGACTTCTAAATCTGGAAGATAGACTCAAACTTTTTTGTATTCGGATCTCTATAACCCGAGATATTTGCATCTGAAGTGGGCTGCAGTTTCTTGCAAATTTTCTTAGTCTCTATCTTCATGTGTCGACATTTATAATCCATGTGTCGACACTTTTTATCAGTTTTGTCATCTGTTCACATGTGTAGACACTTTTCTTTCTGGATTGCTCATTGTCCACATGTGTTGATACTTCAAGTCACATGTGTCGACACTTCAATTCCAGTTTGCTTACTGTCCAAAGGTATCGACACTTCAAAGCACATGTGTGTACACTTTAATTTTCAGATTTGAATCTTTACTTACTGTCTTCAAGTGTTGACACTTTAAGCTTGATATGTCGACACTTCATTCCAAAATTCAAGTCTTTCTTCAGGTGTCGACACTTTTTGTCGACCCTTTGAATTCTTCAAGATGTCTTTCCCATGGATATGCATGATCTTCATTATCTTCAATCCAATGAGATTCCATTTGTTTAAGACTTCATCAGATATAATCTTTATGATCTCCAAGTCTTTAGGCGTCGACACCTTGTAAATAAGTGTCGACACTTTCTGGGTAGCAAGTGTTCTCAAGTTTTTTTTGATCAATTGAGCTTTAATTCGTGATTCTTATGATCTGCACGCTCAGTAAAGACATTAGTTACTAACACAATATTTTGTTATCATCAAAATCGAGGCATTGAGCCAACAATATACACACATACACTACACAACACACACACACACACACACTCATACGTAGAGAGAGATAGAGAGAGAAAAGAAAAAGAAGAAGAAGAAGAAGGAGGAGAAAAAGGAAGAGGAAGAGAAAGAGCTTTGAAAGAGTCCAAACCCAAGCAAAAAGAAGCCATTTGAAGCTCCATCAAGCCTAACGAGAGGTGAGAAACTTAGCTTTGTATGTATATATGTTGTATGTATAGTTTGGAAAAAGGTTTTGGATTTTTTGTTTTTGATGCACCAATTGATTAAATCATAGAGCTTGAAGCTCCACATTAAGAGATTAGAGAGTTGGGATAAAAATTCACAAATTTGAGAAAATTAGGGCTTTTGAGAGTAAAGTTTAGATCCATCTTGCTCCATTGCTTATTTTTCTCTCCATTTGAGTTATTGTCACCCTTTTGGTATGTGTGTGTGAACCCTAGACACTTTTGTGAAGTTTAGAGTTTGTTTTGGGTTGGAAAATTTAGAATTAGTTTAATCAACCAAAAAGCAAAGTTTTGAAAAAGTCTACAAAGAGCTTTAGGCACCGAGTTGAAATTTAACATCGCTTTCCATTCATAAACGGACAAACAATCGGAAAGGACCATCCAGACTCTAGAAATGTTGCGGCTATGCATACTGGACTTCCCAGGAAATTCGGAAGCACACTTGTCACTCGTAGAATTCGCTTACAACAACAATTTCCATGTAAGCATCGGGATGACACTGTATGAAGCACTTTACAAAAGAAAATGTAGATCATCTGTTTGTTTGACCAAGGTAGGAGAACGACAAATTTTAGGACCAGAAATCATTCAATAAAGACTTCAAACTGCCCAGAGTCGTCAAAAGAACTATGCGGACGTTCGTAGATGAGACTTAGAGTTCGAGGAAGGGGACCATGTATTCTTGAAGGTATCTCCTTCCAAAAGTATATATCGCTTTGGAAAAAGAGAAAATTTGAAACCAAGATACATCAGACCGTTTGAAATTCTTCAATGAATTGGACCAATTGCCTATCGTATCGCTCTTCCACCGAAGCTATCACATATTCACAATGTCTTTCACATTTCGATGCTACGAAAATACGTTCACCACCCCGTGCATGTCATCAGTCACTATCCTTTGGACGTGAGTGAAGACTTAAGCTACATCAAAAAACCGATCAAGATTTTGGATTGTCGCAACCAAGTTCTTTGGAACAAAGTCATTTCATTAGTACGAATCTTATAGAAGAATCATACGTGGGAGAAGTCTACTTGGGAACACGAAGAAGAAATTCAGGAACATTATCCCTTTTTGTTTGAATGACAACTTGTGTCAAATTTGAGGACAAACTTTTATTCAGGAGGGCAGGATGTAATACCCCGAA
>BRYF01000005.1:6195000-6197500 GCA_030159135.1 Actinidia polygama | reverse complement strand
TTATTTCGGGTACACAATGTACCAAATTCGATATATCCTAGCGTGTCATTCTCAAAACTATTTTTAAATCCAATTTCATAAAAGCTACATTTGCTAAAAGCCTTAATGTAAACAACATGAATATACAAGTGTTGAAACCGTCAATAATAGGCATTATTAAAATTATTTGCATGTATTTGTTATAAACAATGTACTAGTCATAATCATAATATAAACCATTATTGAAGCAAACTCAAAGTATTTTCCTTCAAAACATTTTATAAACTATTACTGCAGGTGACTACCGGTAGGAGTCTGGACACTACCGGTAGACATGGCAATCCAGAGACGAAATACAAATAATCACTACCGGTAATAGAAAAAGTACTACCGGTAGACAGGGTAATCCAGTGGTAAAAGACAATAATTCACTACCAGTAGTGTAAAAAAATACTACCGGTAGACAACAAACTAGTGACACAATCCAAATAATCACTACCGGTAGTAAAATGAGTAATACCGGTACACAGCTATCCGATGGCAAAATATGAAAAATCACTACCGGTAATGAAAAAATGACTACCGGTAGATCGGGCCCTCAAGCCATTTTCAGAAAACAAAGGGAACTACCGGGAGGAAGAATATGACTACCGGTAGACATCGCAGGAAAAAAAGAATGATTCCAGATCTACGAACTTCATACTTTTTCTTGAAACCAAACATTCGATTTAGGGTTCAACACCTAAAATAAAACCTCAATAGGCTAAATGTAAGACATTAACAACAATTTCAAAGCTAAATCCCAATAAGGAAAGCCCCATTTACCTCAAATCTATGAAAAAAACTCCATAAAAGCTTGTTGAAGATGAGATGAACCCTAGTTCTCCAACTTGCTCCAATCTCCCATCTTCTTGGCTCAAATCGACTCCCTCATTGAGTAGATAATATTTCCAAAGAACTATCACTCAAACCTCACTCTAATATAAAAAAATCCAACCCTTAATGCTCAAACCCTAGAGAGAGAGAACGTGAGAAAGAGAGAGAGAAAATGTTTGGCTGTCAAATGCTTGCTTGAGAGAAGAGAGAGAGAAAGGGTAAAGTAAAAGTTAACATTTGGCCCTTAAGGCTTGTTTGTCTAACACTCAAAATAAAATCCAACCTTGGATCCAATTTAAACTCAATCTTACACAAGCTCAACTACAAGCCCACTAGCAATTACAATGGCCTATAACCAATTACAATGAAATCCAAGATAAAATATACTTGGCCCAACTACTTCACATGTGGCCCAATCAAATTAAATGGGTCAAATTATACTAAAGTCTATAATTATCTAAAAAAAATGAAACCTTACAAAAACTGGTGTTGCACGACGACTCCCATGACTGTGCGACGCGCAGGCAACGATTTGTGAATCTAGTGGTCCGATCATGTGGAGGTTGGTGAGTTAGTGATGGGGTGGTCGTCGGAGTCTTGCGACTCTAAGGGCTAAATTGGGATTGGATCAATACTTTAAGGGAAAAAGTGTCATTTACCCTTATATTTTTCTAAATTAACATTCCTTTTTTATTTTCTTTCCCTCCATAAATTTCTACACAAGTCATTGATCCATATACAGCTTTACAAATTTTAACAAGAGATTTTATTTGCATTATATATTTGAATTTATGTGTCTCATGAAAAAAATGTGCAAAGAACGGGGTTTAAAATCGTGATATCGATATCAGTGATACAGCTCTGTATCAGCCGATATTAAATAAAATATCAGTATGAGAGGGCCAAAATTTTGATATATAACAGTCAATACATAAAATATCGAATGATATTTAAAACCTTATGCCAAAGAAAAAGGGAGGTTCATAACACGATCCTTATAATCAAACAGTATGTGCCAATGACAAATACAAAAAAACAATAATAATAAAATAAAATAAAATAAAAAATGTATATTTGTTTTGACCATTTTCTAATAAATAAGAAGCAAAGAAATGTAAAAAGTCCAAAACAAAAATAGCCAGCATTGGGCTTGGAGAACATGCCTAATAGAGTCCATATGTGAGCCAAGAAATGTGTCCCAGCCCTAAAAATTAAATATTGCTGCCTAAAAGGTTATTATTTAAACATTTATCTCTTATTATTTAAACTAATAAAATATTGCTGCCTAAAAGGTTATTATTCAAAATAAAATCCAACCTTGCTGCCTAAAAGGTTATTATTTAAACATTTATTTTATATAATCATTCATTTAATAATTTGGTTCGAAGTTACACTGCATATTCAATGTTTTAAAGGAGGAAAATGTTATACGAAGTTACAAAATAACAAATTTTACAGATTTTTCTTATCTCTTATAAATAAATGATTATAAATATTTAAAAAGGTTATTATTCAAACTAAAAAATAAATATTGCTGCCTAAAAGGTTATTATTATTTAAACTTTTTATTTAAACATTTATTATGTGAGCCAACTACTTCTTATCTCTTATAAATAAATGATTATAAATATTTAAAAAGTGAAGA
>BRYF01000005.1:6167500-6170000 GCA_030159135.1 Actinidia polygama | reverse complement strand
CATTATGGTGTTTGCCAAGTTTGCAAGATTCACATTGAAATAATGAAATATAACTACTAGGTAATAAAAAGAAAAATAAATATTGGATCAAATGAAAGGAGGAATGTCCAAGCCTACCGTGCCAAAGCCAAATAGTCTCTTCAGCAGATGGAGAGATGTAAGTGTGGTGAGCAATAGACAACTGTCCTTGTGCAGAAGTCGGAAGATTCAAAAAATATAAGCCATTGGTCTCCCTACCACAGCCAATTGTCATCCTCGTTTGAAGATCCTGAAACACATAGGAAGAAAGAAAAAAATTTACACTGCAGTTCAAATCACGAGTTATACGGCTAATAGATAAAAGATTTGCAGTAAAACTAGGGACATGTAAAACATAAGACAAGGAAAAAGAAGGCGTAATATCAACTGCCAATCTTCGTTCGTTTGAAGATTATGAAACACACATGAAGAAGAAAAAAATGTTACACTGCATTTTTAAATCACGAGTAAGACGACTAATAGATAAAAGACTTGCAGCAAAACTATGGACGTTAAAAATAGAAGATAAAGAAAGAGAAGGCGTAGTATGCGCCAAACCTTTGCCAAAAACAGAAGAAAAAGTTTCATTCGCTATTTAACTTTGTCAGGGCCTGTATATAGATTATTAGATGAGAAAAGATTTGATTGACCAATAACCATGATCAAATGCACCGGAATCAATAATCCAAGGAAGAGTGGAATGGGACATGAATGCACTCACTGACTGAGAATTACCTAATCGGGTAAAGTTACCTGAGTGGGAAAAAGAAGATGAGGCCCCGGTAGAAGTATCTAGTCGTGACATCATGCTGCGAAGCAACTCAATATCAAAGGTAGATAAGGTCATAGACTCAGAGCCTGAAAGAGGAGGCTCGACCACTATAGAATGATGAGCATGAGAATTGCCACCACGGCCACTCGTAAAGCCTGAGCGACTACCTCGTCCTCGAGTAGGATGTCGACGAAGGAGTTGCCAACAAATCTCCCTAGTGTAACGAGATCATTGGCAGTAATCATAATGTCATTTATCCTTATCATCACTACCAACAAAAGGACTAAAACCACGATAAGTAGGTTGGCTGCGACGCTCAGACTATGGAACTAAAGCAAGAGTTGACCGCTCAGAAGGAATCGGTGGTAACATCACACCACAACGGATCTCCTCATTTTGGATAATGGCAAAGGCCTCTCTCAATGAAGGAACTGGATCTATATTAACTTATACGACATTGAACTTGATCATACTCATCTCGTAAGCCTGCTAAGAACTTGAATACCCGCTCTGTCAATAAATTTTTGGAAGGCAATAGTATCAGTAGAATAAATAGGAGTGTAATCAGGCAAATGATCGAGGCGCTACCATAAAGTAGTAAGCGCAGAATAGTACTACAGGGACGTCATCTCAACCTAGTCCAAACGGTCTACAGTCCGCTGCAGATCATACACGTGTTGTGTTCCCTCGTCTGGAGTAGGTCTCAAAGACTGTATTCCAAATATCCTTGGTTGTATCAAGAGATAAGAAGCCCTCGCCAATCTCTGGAATCATGGAGTGAAGTAATCAACTCATAACCAAAGAGTTTTCTTGATCCCATTTATCAAATCCGGGATCCCCCACTGAAAAGTAATAGCCCCATTAACATACCCAATTTGATTCTTGTTTTTTAGGAAAAGTGTGGTAGATTGGACCTAAATAGGTAATTAGTATCATCAAATACATAATGGTGATTCGTAAGTTGGAATTTTCATTTGAGACAACAATTTGTCCCGGCGTCACACTAGGGATTGCAGAGCCAACTGTAGTCTGACTAATTTGACTACCCTCCAACATAGTGACCAAAAACTATGATGCCCACAACAATCACAATGCTAAACTACGCTGACAAATAATTATATAATGAACAATCTATTCAGAACATCAACAAAAGAATAATAACTCTAGATCACTAAAGCAACAATAACAGCCACAGCAGTGATCGCAGATAACAGATGATTGAAACCCAGATAACAGACTAGAGATCACATACGATTGAAACACCGACGCGTACATACGAGTGACCATACATAGCCTGAGATGAGCAATGATGAAGCTCATCAGAGCCTAATCGAACATGAACAGCCACATCGGAGATCAGGAAAACACTCATGAGGGTCGAGGCAAGTACATCGAAGACCAGACGAGCTCGTTGGTGATTGGAAAGCTCTCATCGAAGGTTGCAGAGGTCCAAATTGAAGCCAAATTGAAGCAATTATGACCAAATCGAAGCATTTATGAAGTCTGGAAGGAGTCGTTAGATACAAGCGAAGGTCGACTGGATCGCGAGAGATCGCGCAAATGTCTGAGAAAGGCAAATCGGAAGCAGGCGTAGTCGTACTATGCTCTACTAGACAAATTAGGCGTCATCGAAGGTTGGGAGGCCTCGGACAGAGGTGGACAAGAGCAATCGTTGCTTCGTCAAGCCTCGTCGAAGGTCAGTGAGGGTTT
>BRYF01000005.1:6110000-6112500 GCA_030159135.1 Actinidia polygama | reverse complement strand
TTTCTTACAAGATCCTTAACAATTTATAAATATGATAAGGAATGGTTTTTAGTCACTACTGATCTTGAGAACCATTCATTACCTTCGCCCTAAACCTTTACAGACACTGAATAGTTCTAGACTTGACCATGTTCGCATATGACATCTTCATCTTATTGGCGATACCGTTGATATTGCCAACCATCTTGACAGTTCTATTAACACCTTTATATTTGCTCCCACCAGCAACCCTTTTTCCTTTGTTAATAACATTCCTTTTTTTCCTTTGTTTGCCTTCCACACCTTCCACATCTTAGATCTGCACCATAGACCATTTGCTTTTTGGATAGCCATCTGCATTGCCACTTCACAATCATACCTCACAAACCCAAAATGTGTTCTCGAATTTGTGCTTCTTTTCCCTGGGATGAAGACATCTTTAACTACTCTAAACTTGGTGAATAAATTGAACAATTCTTTAGGATTCATTTCCTTTTTGGAATGTTATCCACGAAAATCGTAACCAACCCTATTCTTCCATAATTCTCCTTTGATTTGTGCTTGTAAAGACCATGTTTCCATTGCTTCATTACGCTTCTTCTTCAGTCACACACTATTAATGTGTTCACATTTAATACTCTTGCGAGGAAGGAGTAGGAAATTTCTAGTTCAGAAGCTTCGAGACTTGATAATCCCTCCTTGTAAACCCTTATCCAACTACCCACAAAATAGAGCGAGAGAAAGATATCTTAGATTAGATCTTTCATCACCTTCGCCGCCACCGATGAGTTCAGAATCTGCTCTTCGCTGCCGCACTTCGCCGTCCCATGTCAAATCTGCTTGTCAGATCCGTTCGCTTACCCATCACTTTCCGTCTACTCACTCTTCGTGCTTGTTGCATGCTTTCTTCCGTCGACGTCGGAGTCCTGTTCCGTCGCCGTTGCCATCACCGTTGAGATCGAGATCTAGGGTTTTGTTCTGCTCTATTTGGGTTTGCTACATTTGTAGTTAGGCAGTTGCTATCTATAACAATAGACTTACGTGATTCACTACGTAGGCTCCGTTTGGTAATGCTTAAAACCCAAGTTTTTTTTAAGTTAGCTACCAAAAGGCTATTTTTTTTTTTACTTTTTTTCTTTTCTGGCTTTACTTTAGCTAAAACTAAGCAAATAAGCAAAATCAGAAAAGCAAAAAAGCCAACTCTGATTTGGCTTTTTTGCTTATTTTAAGCAAAAAAGCCAGCCGAAAAACTAAAAAAAGCTGGTGCCAAACGGAGCTGTAGTATATAATTTGGGCACAACATATTCATTACTCTATAGTGAACTCGGTAAATTACAACTATGGCTTCAAATCTGGTAAAAATCAAAACCATGGGTTTGGATCTCTAGAGTAGCTGTTACAAATAGATTTGTATCTGTAAAAGGTAGATTTAGATTTGGGAAAATATTAAAATAAATCGGTCCATGGCATAAATTGGTTTGAATGATTCCCATAATAGAATCCTTAAAATTGTTACACCTAGCATCTCTTAAGTTAGCTTGTATGCTAGTATTCTACCAATTATGGTTAAGGGTTTAAAAGCAATTTGGATACAGCCTATACGTTAATAATTGTATTTCCTAAAATAATTTGAAATATCTATCAGACTTAAAAGTTTTAGAGAATGTATTTTAGAATCAAGACTGACTGATTGTTCAACAGACTTGATGACCTTTTGACTTCTGAAATTAAAAAATCCAAATTTGTAAATATTTTTTGATTCAATGTAATGAATATTCCATTGATTTAATAGTTGTGTTTGAGAAAATTCAATTATTTTTGAATTTTTTATTGATGAGCTTGATAATGCAATATTCATTTTTCTTTGACCTTGTAGATTAATAGAGTATATTCCTATTTATCTTCTTTCTTCAGGTAAATGAAATTGAATTCTTTGGAATACCAACATAGGACACATCTGTCAATGATTTAAAGACCTTCCTTGATCATTATAGCTTGGCCTCCTTGGCTCTTACAGCATAGAACCAGCCATATACGACTTGGGTGACGTCCCATCCATTGTTGATACTTTAAGAAAACTTTTCCATAAATGAAGAAGATGATGAACAGTTATATAATAGTATCCATTACAAGAGAATTTTCAATTCATGGAGAATTTTCAACATGTATCTACATAGGCTAGTTCATCCATTATCAAGGAAGAATAAGCCATCATTCTTTCTCCTATTGGAAAGTTTTCTATTTTAGTAGGAGAAGCTCAGGACCAGATGAAGATCTGGAAAGTCAAAATTTTAAAGAACTAGGAACTATGGAAGACTATTTGGATTCTTTCATAGCCATCCAAACACGTAAACTTGTAAAACTAAATCAAAAGAAAACAAATGCAAGAGTTACTAGATTAAGATCTAGAGCTTTATCAATGGAAACCTTTGATAAAGAGAATAAATAGGTTTATAAGATGGATCAGCAAGAATCTATTTAAATTCCCAGAATATGGTATATGTCAGGATCAAAATTGCAT
>BRYF01000005.1:6080000-6082500 GCA_030159135.1 Actinidia polygama | reverse complement strand
ATAAAAAAATGGTCAAAGTGAAACTTTGGTCAATTGTAACAATCAAAGTTATACTTTGGTCAAATTACAAGGACCAATAGCGAAATTTACCCAATAAGGAATTGTGAGATGGAATCATTTGTACTTGCCATTCATTTCTAAAATCGTCATGACAACCATTAGACAACTCTAATGAATAGTGGTTACCAAGCATTAGAAACTAAAAATAAATAAATTAGTTTTTTGTTGCATTTTTTATATGTTTCAATACTTTTTTATATATTTCTACACATGTTTTACACATTTTAATATACTTTTTGAACCCTAATTGTATGCACTATAGTTAACATTTTTCTTTCTAAAAAGAACTTGTAAAAGAGGGTGGGGTATTCAACATCATAGAATGGAGATGTGATAGTAGACGAAGGTAGGCCGAGAAAGATTGTACAAGGTAATAATTGACTCAATTAGTTTTAACAAACTACCAGGTATCTTTTTTCTATAGCTTATATAAAAGGGGTTTTAATTTCAAAATTACCGTTACTAAAATTTTTGGAAATTACTTTTACTTTTTTAATCTTCTCTCTCTCCATTCATTTTTCAACATCTTTTCAAAATACGAAATATGGTCAAGTACTTTACTTTTATATCACTTCAATTTATTTACTTTTTCTAATTATATGAAAAAACACATGTATACCCTTTTGTGAGATTTGGCCATCGCTAGATAAAAATTCTGGCTTCGACCCTCAAAAGAAACTGAAGGGGAATAGTTGTTACACTTGGTTGAATTGTTTGATTTTTCATTCTTTATTTTTTAAATAAATATAGTACGTTAGCTTTTTTCAAAAGAAAATTATCACCAATCCTAATAATCTAACTAGCAAACCTTAATTAATTCGTCAAAAAATAATTATTTTGTTCAATTTTATTTTGAAACCGTAACGATACGTATTAAAAATGAAATTTCATGAATGAGAAATATAGTAAGGAGAATTATGTGTTAAAGGTTTACGATTTTCAACTTAGTTTAAATGATGTAAAACGGTAGCTTTCAATTGGGGATCTATCAAAGAAATTAAACTATTTATTAAGTCATTTTCCTTTTTTTACCTTTGCTTCCCTTGTTTTTGTTATTCGTGTCTACTTAGAAACCCTAACTATATTGCTTAAAAATTGAGAAAATATCATCTTTTATTGAATGTGAAACTTTATATCTAACTCAAAAATTTAAATCAATAGGTTCTAGCATTATATAAATTCATAACCCATTCGACACTCAAGCAATGTGGGATTATTACACTAACACTTCCCTCATATGCAGTCTCTTTTCAGGTCTGTCATGTCTAGCGTCTTTTGGTTCTATCATCGTGTAACTTTTTTCTTATGCCTATTCTATTGTGGTGGGGTTTTTGAATTTTTATTTTGAATGTGGAAAGAATGAGTCTAGCTCTGAGCCTATGATACCATGAGAAAATATCAAAAGATCTGCTCTTTTATTGATTGATTGTATCACGAGTACAATATTATTTATATACAGAAGCCTTAAAGAATATTTTCTATTATAAAAAACTAACAGATTCACTAGTGGATTGGATCTCACTCACTCCTGAGCTCACTAAAGTCTCCATTGATCATATTATTTTCCTTTTGTTAACTATTCGGTGCTTCATTAAATCATTTTCCTTCCTATATAGTTTTTCACAATACTCTTTTCAAATCACCCCACGAAATTGTCCGTGAACGGATTCGTTTAACGCAATTAAATTACTTGTTTTTTATTTTTTGTGTTTGAAAATATGTTTTTTCTATTATTAAAACCCTAAATCGACTCTTCGCTATGCAATTATCACTCAATGGTAAAAGAAAAAAGAAAAAATTTAACCTACTTGTTAAAAACAAAACGATGTAACTTGGTTTGACGAATTTAATTTCCAGATGAAATTTACTGTGTCCACAGTTTAAAAACACATTGGCATCTTTCAATTTTCATAGAGTTCCAATTAATGAGCTCTAGAATGAATTGTTGAATACACCTTCTCAACCCAACAAACATATCATCGAATCTTTGACAATACGAAACTTCAATTATGTGAGCATGAATCAAAGAACTAGGGGCCGCTCAATGAAAGGATTGATTATTTCTCTCTCATTAGCAAGGGCGGATATAAAATATTTGTTAATTAAAAAGAAAATTATGAGGGGTTGAATTAGGTCTACTACTCTTAATGACCATTTGAAATTTATTTAGCAATAAATCAAATATGCACTCAACAATATGTATAAGCAATAAAGATAAGAGAGAAGATAGTGCAAACAATTTATAGTGGTTTGATCAATCCTTGTCTACTTTCACTCTCTATGTCCTTTTTGAAATTCCACTATCTTCAAGCTTGCGAATACTTGAAAAACCTTTATAATCACTAGAGTGTCTCTAGTCTTCAAGAGAATAAATGTTATTGCAATTTAGGCTCACAACCTCTAGATGAAAGATGAATTCAGTTGAGTGTTCTCTCTAGAG
>BRYF01000005.1:6022500-6025000 GCA_030159135.1 Actinidia polygama | reverse complement strand
TGGTATAAATTTTGAATTTTGAATTTATTTTTTATGAAAAGATAGAATTAAAAAATACTAACAATATCTTTAAAATGATAACCAATTGAATTTTTTTTATTCATTTTTAAATTTAAAAAATATTTATTAATCTAAATTCGGGAACATTTTATAATTTCTCAAAATATAAACATACTGTAGATTTGAAGTTTTGAGTTTTGCAAATGGGAATTTGGATTGAAGTATTGGAGATCAGATGCCTGGAAATAAAATAAATGAGAGCGAGCATCCCCTGCCTGGAAATCTACATTGTCTTTGTCTCCTCCAGAAGACCACACTGGACGCATCTCCATCATCATTAACGTATAATTGCCTCAAAAAATCAGGGGTCCCCTACAGTACTCCCTACAGCTAACACAACAACCAAAGACTTCCACGTAACCCTGTATGTCGGATACTCTTAGCGTCAAGTGGTCTTGGTGGTGGGACCCCACACCACAGCACCCACATTAATTTCAATCACGTGCAACCGTACGATGTGGGAACACATCTCAACCGTCGGTTCAGAACCATGATCCTCATGATTTGCTCATCATCATCAACACCACCCCTCTCTCTCTCTCTCTCTCACACTAGTGCTTTGTTGGTAGGTGGGGAAGGATGAAAAAATATGAGAATTTTGTTTTTGTATTTTGTTCCTAAATTATGTCACTTTTGTCCTTCAAATTTTAATTTTGTCCAATTTATCCTTGAGGTTTAAATTGAATCAAATTGCTCCATTTTCAGATGACTGTTAAAATTTCTAAATAAAATATTTGCATTACACATCGGTTCCTAAAGTATCCATCTTGGGACACTTTGATCCCCAAACGATCCAATTTTTTAATTTTATTTGTAAACACTTTAAAGTTTTCTTGGATGCACATGATTTAGGGTTGAATGATGAAAATTGAAAATTTAATTATTCTAAAATCATGAAATCTAAAAGTATACCTAAACAATGGTGGTGATAGTGTTGCTAAAGGTGGTGGTGTAATGTGAAAGTCAAAAATGTGTGGTTTTAATAGTGGCAGGGGTAGTACGTAAAAGGTGGTGGTGGAGTTAATGGTGATAGAGGGGTGGTGGGATTGGATGGGTGGGTGGTGATGGTGGTGACAGCGATGGTAGTGCCTGAAAGGTGGTGGTAAGAGTCAATGGTGTTGAGGAGTGGTGGGATTGGGGGTGTGGTGCTGGTGAGGCATAGTGGTGGTGGCGGTAGTGGTGCTTGAAGGGTGGTGGTGGAGTCAATGGTGATGGGATTAGGTGGGATGGGTTGGTGTTGGTGTTGGTGTTGGTGTTGGTGATTTTGTGGAGGTAGCAGCAGCGGTGTGTGTGTGTGCGCGCTTGAAGGGCGGTGGTGGAGTCAACTGTGGTTGAGGGGCGGTAGCATAACTATGATTTTAATTCAGTGGTGTCATTCAAAAAGTGATCCTTTATTTTTTAATTTAAGCCTAGTTTGAACTACTAAATTTGCTCACTCAAATTTTTTTTGAGCTAATTTAACCGCTTTAGTTTGAATTAGCTAAATTAGCTCACTTGAATTGTTTTTGAGCTAATTTAACTACTTTGATATTTGAGTTTTTTCATTTTTCGCAAACTTTTATTATATGCTTGATCAAAATTGTATATTTTTCTAGTTTCTCTTGACGGGAGGAATATGAAAATGTAAGATTATATTTGAAAAAATTTACTAACACAAAAAAAATTAGCATACTTGCTGATTGAAAAAAAATAAATTTCCCTTGTCTTTATGGAAATGTTTTTTTTAAATTAGATCAATTTTTTTATATTTTCAGATTTTACTTATCAAAAGACAAACCGAAAAAATATAAATTTTTAATCAAATAATGATAAAAGTTCACTAAAACAAAAAAAAATCAAGAAACCTAAGCAGCTTAATTAACTCAAGTTAATCCAAATTAGGCCTTAATAAAAATATTGCCTTGAATTGACCATATTATTTAAGTTTTTTTTCTGAAATTCCAATGTTGTAAATTCATCAAAATTCACCCAAATTTACACATAATACTATACATATCCTCAAGAAAATAAAAAATTTAGTGGGTTCATTTGCATCCACGGGAGAGGATGTAGCTATGTCACTGTTGAGGGATGGTGGGATTGGGGTGGGTGGTGGTGGGTGGTGGTGGTGGTGGTGGTGGTGGTGATGGTGATTGTGTGGTGGTCATGAGGGTGATGGTGATGGTAGTGGCTATGGTGGTGGTGTGACAATCATAACGGTACATCTAATTTTTTTTATGTATAATATAAAATCCAGTTAGAATTAAGTAAGTACTTTATTACTTAATTTTTATTTAAAATTTAGTCTACATTTTAAATTTTAAGTTAGGTAAATATTGGTTATCGAATTGAATTTATTTTATTTCACTTAATATATTCAAAATTAAGTGTTGAATAAAGTTATCAAACAACCCCTTAATTTTTCAATGCTTCAGATTTAATTTTTTGCTTTAATTTTTCT
>BRYF01000005.1:5995000-5997500 GCA_030159135.1 Actinidia polygama | reverse complement strand
AAATATTATATAATAGTGTCTTAATTTAACAATATTCTATTGTTGTATTTATTTATGGTTATTTTAGTAATTTTTGAGCTAATTCATACCCTATGGATTTATAATAATGGAGGGATGTGTTATTATAAATTCAGCCAATTTGATTTGATAGATTACAAATCTATCGAATTTCATATCAAATCTTAAAAGAAGTCAACAAACACCATATTAGTAACCACATAATTTGTATCCCAATCCAATATTTTTATCTTCAAAATAAACATGGTCTTAGTAATGAACGCTAGATTGGATTACTCTCTTCCTTACAATGATCGATTTAACCTTAACTTTGTGTGTAGGTGATGTGATTCATGACCGTTTGAATATATTATATCACGCGACCAATTATCTTTCACATGTTCGACAATTTGAACATTCGGTGACTCATATATTAGTGAGAGTTATTGTGTGTTTTTTGATCACATAACCACATATTATTTGACGACGCTGACTAACAACTGCACAAGGTCGGACCGAGGTTGGTGATGGTGGGGTTGCATTCTCTTCTACTCTCTCTCTCCATCCGCGCAATCTTAAAAGGGATAGGGATAGGGATGGGGATGGGGATGTACAATGCCTAATTAAGTTAAGAATACTTTGGAATTTTCTATATGTATTTATTAGTTGTTGTGAGTTGTAATCTTAGTTCACTTTATCCTTAAAAATTGAGCACTCAACCTATTTCATTTCAAAAATCAAGTACCAAATCTAAACTCAATTATTTATAATTTATTAATTTAACTTAATTTCAACATATATATTACAAAGAAGAACCTTAATTTTAATAAAGTAATTTGAGAGCAGAGTTACGCTAATCTAATATAGCTCATTATCCTTACTCTCTATTTCTATCATTTTTGTGTGCAATAAAGCTTGATTTGGTATTGTTGGAATTAAAAAATTCATTCCTTAATCTTATTAGGAAGATTCCTTAATTTAGTTAATTTATAATAGGTCATGTTGACCATAATTTATTCTCTAAATGATCTTCTCTTTATTTTCCTTTATTAACTTTCCTTACTTTGGTTATTGGTTGTATTATATATTGAGAAGATGTTTAGTAATAAAATTAAGCCTTTCTAAATTTCTATTGGTATGAACAACTCCAACAATTTTTCATCAAATCTTTTAAAAGAAATTCTCAACTTATCACACACAAAAAAAATATTGTACCAATTTTTTTGTGAAAATATTGAATTATCCAATCGTTACACTTTTAAAATTTTATCAAATTTGGGAAGAAGTTTAAGAGGATATTCCCCAAAGGCTACTTTTACCAATTTTGATAAAAAAAAATTGTCTTTTCCTTGATTTGATACCATTTTGGTGATAAAAAAATTAGAGTCAATCATGATTTCCTTTTTTTTAATCAAATTTAGATACGATAATGAAAGAATTGTAAAGGATTCAAGAAATTCTCATATTTCACTGATCGATCACGTGAACTTGTATAGCCTACAAATTATATACATATATATAATTTGATATATGTAAAGTGTCAGATTAAATGATACTGAAAATTTATGTTTGAAAAGTTGAAGAAGATAGTAATATTGTAGAAATAAATAGAGGTTACTTGAGAAATAATGATGGAAAAGCTGTTCTGTTTGGTTAAATTTTTAGATTTAATTTTACATATTTTTTTTAGAAATTCCATTTGAGAATAAAAATATTTATAATTTTTATGTATTATTTATTTTTTAGCAAAAAGTGATTTTTAAGAATTAGAAGGCATCTTTTTATTTTTTAAAAATTCTCAAAAAATAAGTTTCAAAAAATCATAAATCAACCAAATCCAAATGTGGGAGCTTCTAAATACACCCCCAAATGGTCTCACATACCCATTTCTAAGTACAAACCATCCTAAATTAATTATTTTAATTTTGTCTAAATACAACCCACTTATTTTCAATCCTAGCCTATCTTCATCCTACCAAACTCTAGGATACATCCACCATAACCACCATCAGCCTCCACTTGCTCTTTCCCACCAACATGAGAAGGACCAAGCCTGCTCCCCGCACTCTTTCTCTTTCACTCATTTGAATTTTTACGGTTTTTGGTTGAGAAGTTGAAAATAACCTTAGATTCTCTATAAACACATTCACATCAAACACCAAATCAAACACGCACCCATTCCACTCAAACCGCATCAATGGATCACACTGCTAATTTTTTAATGAATTCGGTTTTAAAGATGTTCACATCTTTGAAAATCTCCGTCGAGTCCCAAGGGGTGGTCCCAAGGGGGGCGGGGCCACCCCCAACCTTTGAAGTTTGAAACTCCCCCCAAAAAAAAAATTTTTTTTATTTAAATTTTTTTTATATATTTTCTGTTAATTTTGAATATTTTGCTAAAGTTGACTCTCCTAAATTTTTTTCCCTAAAAAGTCTATTGAAAATATATAATTTGGCTTCCTTTCGGCAAAATTTTTGCGTTCGCCACTGTCGTCGACGTATA
>BRYF01000005.1:5975000-5985000 GCA_030159135.1 Actinidia polygama | reverse complement strand
GTGCCTTTGTCTTGTTACATGTATATACCGTAGTCCGGCCAAAAAGGTCACTGGGCAATCCTTTTTATGCAGGGAATCATTATCTGCGCTTGAGGGATACTGACAATCCTAAAACGAGATTGGTCACGGGCAACCCCGATAAGGATTTATTTCTCAATGAGTACGTATGGGTTTCGGGTTCATGGGAGTTCTGAGCCGGGAATGATGGCCTTTGGTCGTTCCCGAGATACTATGGGCGTCTGCCCGATGGTAAGTGTGGTCTTTTTATGCTGAATCTTCGCTCTACATGTTTTCGTATCTGTTTTCATGCTGGTGCTAATACCTGCTCTTGTTGCTTACACAGGGTTCAACAACCAATTAAATGCCATTTCGAGGAATGCAAAGAGGCTATCTGGGCTGCCAACAATAGGCAAGAGTCTAGGGACGTGGATGCCATCCTTGCTTATGAGCCGCACTACCAACATAGGATCCCGCGTAGGTATGCGGAGCTTGACAGAGCCCATATCCCGCTGTTGCGCATTGAGGGCCGAGCTCCCCATCGTGAAGCTTTCATCCCCAAGAGGTCTTGGGGTGAGCTTAGCGCTCAACGTCCTTTTGCCCGAGCAAAAGTAAGTTTGGAAGGACATACTAACCCACACGAAGAAGAGGGGGAGGAAGAAGCTGCCAACCAGCTTGTTTTAAATAGGAATCGGGGTCCATCAGTTCTCACGGAGGAGGGAACATCCTCTCCGATTTTCATCTCAAGCTCAGACATCAAACTATTTGAGGACCTCGTCCAAACTTTACTTCAGTCTGCCAGACAGTCCGGGGTCGTCTGTACAAACTCAGGTGAGGCTAGTAGCATAAGGCTCTGAACTCTTAGGAAGACCAAGTCGGCCGTCAATCCTTCCGCTGAACCGAGTGTCCCTGCAAGCTGGGTCTCACCACATTTTGCTAACCCTATAACGGAGGCCGTCAAGGTAGGGATGGGTGTTGGTCCGGATTTGATGGGAGCCTCTCTCTAAAGAAAACACCCCGGGAAGGAGCTTTCTATGGATACGTCCAAAACGCCCTGGAGGGGAATCGATGAGACAAGCTTTGACACTACCGTCGTGCTCTGGAGACTTGAATTCTCTGCCCATGAGCTCGGCAAGCAGGTGACAGAAGTTGATTCCGCTCAAGACATCTACACTAGCAGGCTATCATGTTGCCAAGAGATGCTTCTGCCCTGTCCAATGAGTCTTGGGACATGATAAGGAATCAACTGGTGGCGTAGCATGTCTAGGTGAGTGCTATGACTCCAGTGCTTTTGGCCCCATTTATTAAATATTTTGATCATTTTCAGCGTCTTTGGCGTGCAGGGCCTTCAAAGAGTGATGGCAACTTCAGACCGTATGGAGGAGTATTTGACTGAGCTGAAGAGGATCAAGAAGAGGATGGAGACGGAGACGAACAACGCTAAGCTTGTGCTGGAAGATGTGAATCAACTGAGGGCTGACTTGGCTGCCATGGTGCAGGATCGAAACCAGGCCCAGGATAGGGCCGTTGCTGCTGAGGCCTCTATCGCCCAACTTCAGGTGGTAGCATGTGGTCATGTCTATAAGCGAGTTTTTGACAGGGGGTCGATCATGCTGGTGACAACTACGCTAGGCAGGTTGACGAGGCAAGTTCTGAAGCTTTCTTGGAAGGCTGGCGTGCTTGCCTGACCAAGCTCACTACTCCTGATGGTTACCCAGCCTGGTCTAAGGTTGCTCTCGCCCCTGAGTACCCTGATCCTCCTGCGCCTTATTCGCCGATGCTTCTTCCTGGTTTTGACAAGGCAAAGTATGTGAGCCGTCCAGCTGAAGATGAGGACGTTACTGATGATGTGCTAACCCTGCCTAACGAAAGAATGCTGGTCGTGTAACAGGTGGGACAATCATCGGGGGAAAATCCCCTCACTGCAGAAAGTGCCCACCCTACAGAGAAGGAAGGTTAGACAGTAGCTGAGGGAGGCAGCGAAGATGTAGCCCGGGGTACTCCACCCAGGCTATTAAATGTTGTTCATACTTTTCTTCATTCGAATTTTGTAGAAACTTAACTTATTTTTGTGCTTTCTGAATTGAACTCCTGTTTCTCTCTCATGTGTATGAGGTTGATTTTGCTTCTACTTCGATTGATTCAACCTGACAAATTTACTTGGGATTGAGTTCGGTGCTCGTTTAGAACTTGGCTAACTCTCCATTGCGTCTCTGGAAAAGTGTCCATTGGCCAAAGTTACAAAACCGGTTTGGAGCTCATGTCGAGCTCGGCTAACCCTCCCTCGATCTTTGGCCAAGTACACAGAGAAAATTTACTTAGGATTGAGTTCAGTGCTCGCTTAGAGCTTGGCTAACTGCCTATCGTGTTCCTAGAAATATAGACACCACACGTCTATTTCTTATTTGTTAGTTGACTTTGGTCAATCTTTGAAACGCTGCACCCAGGAGCACGCTTCGCCGATTTGTGTGCTTGGAATGGCAGTTAGCCTTCCCACTTTTTAATGGGCTTATGAATGATGGGATGCGATGTATTGTATATAGGCCACGTGTCATCTCACAAAACGGTTGACGCCGAAAATTGCGTGAAACGTCACGTCCAAGTTCACGTCTCACACCCTCGCACGCCTTCCGTCTTAAATGGCAGGTTGTTAGCCTCCCCCTTAATGATGATCCATATGGCCCCTCCCTTCTATTATAAATTGGGTAGGTTATGGCTTCATTTTTTGCATCCTCATTCCTCCAGTTCCTCTAGTTCAACCAATTTCACTTTCTAGACCCAGAATCGATAGTCTTCAAATTCAGGCCGCCAAGGCCGATTACCTTTGTGATCCATCTTTATTCCCAAAAGCTTTTTAGGGCAAACCTTTTATTCCCAAAAGGTCTGTAGTGCGTAGTTCCTCTTCTTCTCCATGGATTCCGCGACTTCTTCCTCGGGTCTCGCCGGTGTCCGGAGCTTCTCTTTGGCTCGGATTGGGCAAGTTAAAGAGAAGAAGTTGTTCTGCGGCGCTCGAGTCGGTTGCTCCAGTAGCGATGTATAAACTTTACCACCATTGCTCTCGAGCCGCCGGCTCAGTCAGTTAACTGGATGTGGTCCTGCTTCGGGGTTCCGGACTACATCCATTATGCTGTTTTCGCATTTCCTCCAGCATTTGTTGGTTATCTCCTTGTAGGTTGGTGGAATGGTAACAAACCCACGCGATCGAGCTCAGCAGTCGTCGTAGAGTAGTTCTGTAGTAGGCTTTTGTGCAGCGACCGAATTATGGTCTTTGTACTTGATTAATTTTCTATAATGACTTCTGATCTTGTAATCGAACGATCTTGAGTTGAAATAAAATTTGCTTCTTTCTCTCTATGGCTTTGCGTATATTGCATTCTTACGAGTATGTCAAGAGTTCGAAACTCCTTGGGGGCTTTACAAAATTTTTCATTTTTGTCTTTATGAAATTTTTCCAAGTACACTTTGGCAAAACTTTCAAGAGACGGAGCTCGGAGCTCGCTGGGAGCCCGGCTAGCTCCTCCCCTAAATTTTTCAAGTATACTTATTCAAATATGTTGGACAGAGCACGGAACTCAATGGGAGCTCGTCTAACTCTTCCCTATTAACGAAATTTTCCTAAGTATACTTTGGCAAAATTTTCAAGAGACGGAGCTCGGAGCTTGGCTAACTCCTTCCCTAAATTTTTCAAGTATACTTATTCAAATATGTTGGACAAAGCTCGGAACTCAATGGGAACTCGGCTAACTCTTCCTCATTCACGATATTTTTTTAAGTGTGCTTTTGTAAAATGGAATCTTCATATGACAAGAGTTTTACATGCATGGTGTAAAAAGTTATATTTCAATGGTAGTACTTTCTCAAGTTGTTAGAATTCCAAGGTCTCGGAGCTTGTTTGCCTTCTGAATCTTCGAGATAGTAAGCACCATTACCGGCTAGCTTGACTATCTTGTATGGACCTTCCCAATTTGGACCAAGCTTCCCGTCCGTCGGGTCCTTGGTATTTCCAACAACCTTTCTCAAAATGAGGTCTCCCACTGTAAATTTTCTATGTTGGACGTTCTGGTTGTATGTTTTGGCTAACTGCTTCTGATAATCAGCCATTCATATGAGTGCATTCTCTCATCTTTCATCAGCAAGGTCTAGGTCCCGAGCTAGAACTTCCGTATTGTGGGCAAACCGACCTCCAACGGGATTACAACTTCGAAACCAAAAGCGAGAGCATAAGGCATTGTTGCCTTTCGCGGCGTGGCCCGATAGGCCCAAAAATGTTTGGGAGCTCGTCAACCCATTTGCCCTTTGCTTTCTCAAGCCTCTTCTTGATTCCATTCATGATTGTCTTGTTGGTGGCTTCGGCTTGTCCGTTGCATTGCGGGTAGCTCGGTGTTGAATTATAAAATTTGATCTTCAATTATGCCAACAAGTTTTTGACCTTGCTGCTTCCAATGAACTGGGTTTCGTTATCTGATATGAATGCTTTAGGGATGCCGAACTTGGACAAAATGTTTCTACGAATAAATCTGAAGACATCCATCTCCCTGATTTGGGCCAGTGGTTTGGCTTCCACCCACTTTGTAAAGTAGTCTGTTGTTGCTAGTAGAATCTTCTGTTCCACAGAGCTCGGGGCAAGACTCCCACGATGTCCATTCCCAATTGCGCAAAGGGCCATGGATTGGTGAGAGGAGTCAAGTCCCTTGTTGGTTGATGGATCAAATGGGAGAACAACTAGCACTTGGTGCATTTGCGAAAGTATACATGGGCGTCTTTTTGCATGTAAGGCCACTAATAACCCTGGGTGAGGGCTCGGTGAGTAAATGACCTGCCTCTAGAGTGTAGTCCGCACACGCCCTCGTGAATCTCAAAAAGTACATCCTCTACCAAACTCGGGTGAACGCAAAGCAAGTAAGGACCCAAGTATGACCTCTTGTATAAGTCCCTCGAAGGGAAAATTCAGAACCATGTTGCCTTCACCAAGACCTTGTGTGCTTCTCTTTTGTCTTCTGACAATCTATCATGTTGAATGAAATTTACGTTCGGGTCCATCCATCTCGGGCCCATGTCCATGTTGACTAAGATAGATTCCCGTGGTGCTTTGAGGCTGGGAACCAGAAGTAATTCGATTGCGATGGTCCGACCTATTTCTCCTTCGAAAATTGACGTCAGGCCCGCCAAAGCGTTTGCGTGCGAGTTTTGGTCCCTCCCCACTGTTCGATCTTCACGGCTTTGAATTCGATGAGGAGGTTTTTTGACACTGCCAAGTATTTAGCCAACTTGGCCCTGTGAGCTACGAATTTTCTTGTGACTTGGTTGACAACAAGTTTAGAGTCACTGAAAATGTGGAGTTCGGAGACCTTTAGCTTATTGGTGGACCAAGGTCCTGCAATGAAGGCCTCGTACTCAGCTTCGCTGTTTGTCGCAGGGAAGTTCAGTCTGAGGCACTATTCAAAAATTTCCTCCTCTGGGCTTTTCAAAACTATTCTGGCCCTCGCCTTATGACTTTTTTTTGGCTCCATCCACGTACATTGTCCAAGCTGAGGTCGGATCGATCTAGGGTGGTTCTGTAACCTCTAGACCCCTAGTTTGTTCACCGACGGCCATTGTCTTTGTGACTTGGGGTGATTCTTATACAACCTTAGGACCCCCATGTTCTGATTGGGTTTCAGACGATACTGTTATTGAGCACTCCTCCCTTCTATGTGCAGACGCAAGGCAACCTTGCTCTGGACTCACAGCTCAGGGAGAGAACTCCGCTACAAAGTCGGCCAGGACATGTACCTTTATAGAAGCCCTTGGTAAGAATTTTATGTTGGACTGTCCAAGCTCAATAGCCCATTTTGAAAGTCGGCCAGACAAGTCTACTTTTGGTAAAATGTATTTGAGCTAAAACTCAGTATAGACAATTATTGGGTGTGCTTGAAAATAGTGCATGAGCTTCCGCGAAGTTAGGACCAGTGCCAGAACAAGCTTTTTCAGCGGCAAGTACCTCGGTTGGCAATCTGTAAACGTTTTGCTAACAAAATAGATTGGGCACTGCTCTCCATCCGCCTCCCTTAATAGTACCGAACTAATGGCATGTTCCGAGACGGCGAGGTAGATGTATAGCATCTCTCCCTCATCCGGTGAAGAAAAAATGGTGGTTCGATTAAATACTTTTTAAACCGTTGGAGTTCGAGCTCGCACTCCTCATTCCATGAAAACTTTGTATTTTTGCGAAGGAGTTTAAAAAATAGACAACATTTGGCTGAGGACTTACTTATGAATATGTTATGTGCCGCTGCCATTCCGGTTAGTTTTTGCACCTCTTTCACTGTCCTTGGGCCGACCAGTTTGATGATTGCCGTAATTTGCTTCGGGTTTGCTTCGATCCCCCGTCTCGTCACCAAGTGTCCCAGAAACTTTTTCGAGCTCACTCAGAAGGCAATTTTGCCGCGTTCAATCTCAGTCTGTGTCTTTTGAGTATCACGAACACTTCGGTCAAGTCCCTAATGTGGTCTGCTTCTTTTCTTCTTTTGACCACCATATTGTCAATATAAGCGTCTATAGTTTTACCCGAGATTGGCCTAAATATTTTTGTGATCATCCGTTGATATGTGGCCCTAGCGTTTTTCAAACCAAATGGCATGACCTTGTAGTAGTATACGCCTTGGGGCGTGATGAACGCAGTCTTCTCCCGATTGGGTTCATGCATGGCAATCTGGTGGTAACCTCGGTATGCGTTCAAGAAACTCATCCATGCATGACCCGAGGTAGAATCTACCAATTGGTCGATCTTTGGTAAAGGAAAGCAGTCTTTAGGACAAGCTCGGTTGAGACTTGTGAAGTCCACACATACTCTCCATTTGTCGGGTTTTATCTTTACCAATATTGGATAATCAGCTTGGGTAAAGAACCTTTGTTATTGCCCTTGTTTCTTTGAGTTTCTCCACCTCTTTAATAACTGCGTCCACATGCTCGGCTGCTGATCCCCTCCCTCTCTACTTCATCGGCAAGGCGTCGGGTGTTACGTTCAGCTCGTGTTTGAGGAAATCGGGCTCTATTCTGGGTATCTCGTAGGGTGTCCATGCGAAGACTTTAATATTGGCCTTAAGGAGCTGGACGAGCTCGGTTCTCTCCCGTTCCTCTAGGTTCGCACCAGTGAGAAAGAAATGGTCTAAGCTTGGCTCATCCAGCTCGTAGCGTATTAGGTCCTCTACGACTTTGGCCTCCAAGTCCTTTTCAACGTCCTCTAGGACTTCCTTCTCTCCTTCAATTAGTTGCACTTCTTGCATGGCCGCCTTTGTGGAGACTATGGTGAGGTAGCATTGTTTGGCCGCCACTTGGTCCCCATGAAGTGTCTCTTCGCCCCGGGGGGTAGCAAACTTGATGGCCTGGTAAAGTGTGAAGGCCACTCCTTTCATCCTGTGCAAACTAATCTCGGCCAACAATTGCATTATATGGGGAAGGGATGTCTACCACAATGAACTCTATCACCAACTCTTGGGTCCCGGCTCGGACCTCTAGGGTCACCGTACTCAAGGGCCAGTGAGACTAAGCGTTGAATCCTACCAATGGAGATCGTGTCGATTTTAAGTCCGATTGGGTGAGTTTTAACTATTTAAAAAGGTCGTAATACATCACCTTGATCAAACTTCCCGTGTCCACCAAGATCCTTTTGACGTCATAGTTGTTTATTCTGAGCTGGATGACCAGGGGGTCAGAATGGGGGGGTTGTACCCTCTCCAAGTCGGCTTTGGTGAACGTGATGCTCCCCGGTTCCGTCGCTTCTTTCCTTATCTTCTTAGCCGGCGAATGGACCGAGAGAACCTCGTACATTTGTCTTAGTATCCGAATCTCTCCCCTGATCCTATTCTCGAGATCTGGGTCATGCCCCCCGATCATGTGAATAGTTCCCAGGGGTCGATCTTCTTCCTCGTCCGTAGTGCGCTCCTCATCCTCCTCCTCTCATCGGTCAAACCCTGGGTTTGGTTTGGCCTCAGCCTTTTCTGCCCAGGTTTTTTCTTCGTCAACAAATTCTTTTAGGTGTCCGTCTCGGACTAGCTGGTCCAAGAAAAACTTAAGAGCTTGATAACCATCCATCCTATGTCCCCTCTCCTCATGGAAAGAACATCTCCACCTCCAAGTTGCGTCTCTTGGGGTCTCCTCCCATGGGATCGGGTTTCCTGTAATGGGTTTGTCTCAGATCCGGGCGAGGAGCTTGTGGATTGGTTCTTTGAAAATCACGTTGATCCATTGCATCGCCCGGCTCTCAAAATCGATGGAGTTGTCCCTTCGCTTCCTAAAGGGTCCCTCACTTCGGGAGTTGGTCCCAGTGGCTTTCTCTGCTTGCTTGACGTCGTCCTCCAACTGGGCGAACATTTCGACCTAAGACATAAGGTCCTAGAGGTCGGTTGGAGGATCAAGTGTCAAGTTTTCCTAGATCCTTTCCCCGGGGGTCAGCCCGAGCTTGTAGCATGCCACTGCCAGCTCCTCAGAACATTCCTCGATCTCATTGTACATCTCCCAGTATCGTTTGCTATAGTTGTGGACTGATTCGTTCTTGCCTTTCCTTAGCGTCAAGAAAGATCCCACACACTTGGGCACCTTCGTGTTGATCACAAATCGCGCTACGAACGATTCGGTCAACTGGTGGAAGTTCTCAATCGACCCAAGAGGCAACTTATCAAACCATTTCAATCCGAGGTCTCCCAGGCTTGGCGGGAACACCCGGCACATCAAGGCATCCATATGGTTCCACATAACCATCATCTGTCTGACGTAACTCACGTGGGATCTCGAGTTAGAATTCCCATCATATAAGGTAAACCTCGGCGGCGTAAACTTCTTTGGTGGGTCTAGTCCCTTGATTCGTCGAGAAAATGGGGTCTGATACCTAGGGATGGTCTCCCTTCGTTCGCTGGGAGCTGGCCGCGACACTCAAACTGTTGGGACCTCCACGCTTGCGACCTTTCCTATGTGCCCATCAAGTTTGGCGCGCAAATCTCCTTCCTTATTTCGTTTGGCATTAAGTGTGTCGCGAAGGTCCACCTCCGACTTAGTTTAGTCTGTCATCCTCCTCCGCTTTCTTGTCGCCACGGTTTTGCTGTCCGTCTGGCTGTCAACACTCACGTGAGTTCTATCTTTTTTCTTGCCCTGACCCTATCGTGGATTTCGGGTTCGTTCTTCGTTCCCTAGCTGCGATGGTCCGACTTCTTTTTCTCTTCCTGATCTGGAAGGCCTACTATCAACCATTAGTTGTGTCAATTCGGCTAGTTGCCTCTGTAGGCGTTCTATAGTTATGTCCCGACTATCTACTCCTCCAGGGAGTAACCGACCTGGATTCTACCCAGAGGTGGCCTTAGCCGCTCTCTGTGCGTCCTCTAGTAGTTTACACCCTCTGCGGCCCCAGAGTTTTGGGGGCGTGAGGGACCTCCTCGCGAGCTTCACGACTGTCCAAGCGGTTGTTGCTATACGATGCCATTAGAAATAGCTTGGCGAGTGTTTATAATCAATTTTTCACAAATGGCACCAATTGTGGGGTAGTGGGTTTGTGAAGAGAGTAAAGAAAATCGAGGATAAACACCCACGGCGGTCCAATGGCTGCTTGGGTAGCTTCAACCCGTCGTCCGCTAGCCAGCGATACCCTAACTGTAATCACAGTAACAGTAAGACTGGCTGCCAGAGTTATTTCTGGGAAACGACTCTCCGACGATCAAGTTAGACATCCGAAATCTGAGAGAGAGAGAGAGAGACTGTATATCCCAGTCGGATTGCACATACCTCTCTGAGAACGGCAACGTTCCCTTTTGTGTTCTAGCTTAGCCCGTGGCTCAACGTGCTAGTTGTCCCATCACTCGATAGGCTATGGCTTGGCGCGTGCCGATACGCGTCAACCGTTGTATTAGTGAGTAGGCTATTGACCCGGCCGTACCCTTACGGCGTGGCTAGTAGCTAATGATCAATTGACGGCGTCTCTATTGACAGCTTGGGGGGCTGTCAGAAGGCATTTCATCATGCAAGTTACCTTCTA
>BRYF01000005.1:5955000-5960000 GCA_030159135.1 Actinidia polygama | reverse complement strand
TAAGTAATTGTAAAAGTTCTAGAGAAGAAGTCTCTTGAAGACTATAAAAGTTCTAGCGTTTGTAAAGGTTGTCAAGTACCCACAAGTTTGAATATAGTAAATTTCTAAAAAAACACTTAAAAAATAAACGTAAGTCGAGATTTGCCAAACCACTATAAACTGTTTGCATTATTTTCTCTCATTTTTTAAAATTGCTTATATATTTACTATAACTAGGAGTGCATTGTTTGATAAATTTTGAATAAAAAAAATTAATTAGCAAATTTATTTCACCCCTTCATGGTTTGCTTTTTAGTTAACAAAGCTCTACTTATCATCATTTTCTTAAAATCTACAGTCCACGATTATGAGAACAAGCAATCGTGATCAAAATCTACAGTCCACGATTATGAAAACAAGCAATCGTGATCTATTAGCGTAGCAAAAAGGGAATATCAGCTAAAAGCTTGCTATTTGGCGGGTCCCATGCCTTTCAACGCAACCTTCTGGCTTCCCTTTCAGACTCGAAGAGGGTGATCATACCCCCAATCCTAACAGGTCCCTTCACTTTCCTCATCAACGTTCGCAGCTTCGTTGGGGTAGAGTTGTCCATAGTCTCCACTCTCACCTGTGTCACCTGCCCTGTTGAACCTGTCCTAACTGTTATTTGTATTACTTGGGCATGCACAGTCTTGAGAATCCATTTTCCCCTGCTAAAGTGATAGAGAGATTGGAAAAATAACAGGCCAACATATTGGCATCTGGTTGAGCCAAATCAAAGTTGTATTCTTAAAAAAAATATCAATAATTTGACAGTGACATTATTATAAATAAAGATATTTGTAGATGTTTTTGTTATAAAATAAAAAGTGAGAGAGAGAGAGAGAAAGAAAGGGGGAACAGATCTGTTGAAGGTGAGATCAAGAATTAGGTGAGAAAACCTGTTTTTGAAAAATATAAACCATCAAGATAGTAAAATGCATGATAAAGATCAGCTAATAGTGCACAAAGGGAATCAACAAAACTAAATAAGGTGAAACAAAAGAAAAACAATAAAAAATGAGAGAGAGAAAGGACGAACCTCTTGTTATGAAAAACAAAAATGATAAATATACACCAAAAATTATACATATTTAGATACACCCTCTCACCAACACAATAGGGTCCGCCCTAATTAGAGTTACCTAAATTAGAGCAGGTCTCATTGTATTTGTGAAAGAGTGTATCTTGTACACACCCAAATATCATTGTTGTACAAAAAAGAAGAGAGAGGATTAGAGACAATTGCATGTTTATATAGACATGAGTGATAGTGGTACGGTAGGGTTTTGTTGGAGTTTTTAGTTTCCCAAAATGACCTCGAGACTTCAAGAAAATGACGAATATATATAGTAATGACTGGATTTGGGTTAAGGATTCTTATTTTATTAATTACAACTTTTATTATTTTTTAATGGGCAATTCTTCCAATTTAAGATTTCTCCTAATGAATTTATTATGGGGGCACACAACAGTGTTGTTCATACGATATGGGTTCACAAAGGTCCAATGATATGATTAAAATTAGGGACGGAATCAGAAATATTATTTAGGGAGGCCAAAAATATAAAAAATAAAAAATTAGAATTTTTTGTATTTTTAGGGGGGGGGGGACAATTTAAAAAAAAAATTAAAGTAAAATTTATAATTTTTGAAAAGTGGAGGGGGGGCCATGCCCTATAGCCAACACGTAACTCCGTCCTTAATTAAAACCATTCATTTTGTAGATCTTTTTGAGTATATCATTCATGGAAAAATTATAATTTGTTGATTATCGATAATCGTGTGATTGAATCACATCTCTCTTTAAAAAACGGACAAAAAAGTATAATTTTAAAAATAAATTACAAAACAAATATGATCTAGTTATGTGAATATCAATGTGTGATCCAACTAAATTATTTTCATAAATACTCAACTCAATAAATTTTATAAAATAAACAGTTCAATTTTATCAACGAACTCTCTGTGGATCCAAATCATATGAACAACGCCGTGCTATAGAGCACATCACACCCCTCAAATCCCAACATTCGTGCTTAAAAGGGGTTCAAATTTTCTTTGGTGATACAAAAAAACATAGGAGAAAAGTCTTATAATGCATGAAAATATAAAAGTTTTGTTAAAGCATCTATACTTTTACATACTTCTATACTGTATATTATTTCAAAACGTTGCTAGCTTCTGTGGACTTAAAAGTTTGAATTCATTTTTCTTATTATTTGTAATTTCTAAAATTTAAAAATACATATATTTCTATATTATTAGGTATTATATATATAATGCAATAATCACAAATCTCGTTAAATTTCCTTATATCATGGACTTTGAAAAGACAAATTAGGAATCAAGAGGTACGATTATATTCCAAGTTCATTATCTATGGCATCAATTCTAGAATTTTCCTAAATAACTGTTCCTCCAAAACTTTTGTATAAAAAAGACAAGTCAAAAATTTAAACTTTATATAAAGGTAAATAGAAAATCATAAAGTAAAAAAGTACATGAATTTTGGTATCACAACCACTTATGTTTTCCCTATTATTTGTGAATTTTCTTAATTTTCATGACAAAATTACAAATTCCTCACTACAAAAATTTGTTTTCACATGTAAGCCTCTAATAATAGGTGACAAAATGTGATTTTCTTAGAGACAAAATAATATTTTGTCTTTGAGTTTTGTCATTATAGACATTTTTTCTTGTACCAAGCAAAGGAAAACGAAAGAAAAGAGACGATTGAGATAAACTCCTTTCTAGAGCCCTGAATAAGAAACCCATTATTCAAATCTTCCAATGCCGTGTTTGGTTGATGACGAAATGAAAGAAAATCAAAGATTCCGAGTTAATGATTAGAAATTGGAAGTGTCTGGACGTTATAGCTCCAATGGAAGTAAAATTCAGGATCAGCGAACTATATGTATATAAATATATTACCAATATGTTTTTGTGTATATATAATACGTTGAACCAAATTACCGTAAAGCACAACAAATTTTGAAGACTCATGATTCATTGTGCTTGTGTTGTGGGTTTGGGCGAGAGGGAGCAAGCTGGGAGAAACGTTATATTAGGTTTTGATGTGATTCCAATTTGTGTTTGCTTTTATTTTTGACTTTAGCCCTGTGCACGTGCACGTGCACGTGCATGGGCATGGGTCGGACAAGTTTTCCGCGGACGTTCCTGAATTTGGCTTCATAGCCCCTCTGTTTCTGTTCTAAATAAATCCCAAATTGATGAAAGCCACCTACCTACCTTGTGAGAAACAAACAAGTTTATCTGTTCTAAAACTAGTTGAAATTGCTTCATAAATGTTTATATCAAGATGACATTCTCAAATGATTTAATCAAATTGTTAACTAATTTTCAGCACAAACCCACTGAAAATATTCATGCCCTTTTAGTTAAACAGGACTTTTTGACTGATCATCAACCTAGAACAAAAGTGCCATTATGCAAGAAAATACAAAAGCTTTGTTAAAACATTGATACATACTCAAGTCAAAATGCTACCATGAACTTCTTCCATTATAAGAAAAATGGAGCTTTGGCAATAGGTTTATGATGCCCATTCTTAATACAATCGGCCCATGTCACAAAGTTTTGGTGCCAAAATTCATTTGATTGAATAAGGTAAATAGACCCCCTATACTCTCTTCCCTCTATCCTCATTTCTCACTACACCTGTACCGTTATTTGTTTTTGATAATTACCTCCATCGTTAATTACCAACTAGTCTAGCCACCACCTTGGACTGCCAATATCTCCTTAAGTGGCGGACACAAATCTCTAGGCCAGTCCTCGGTGACCTTTTTCAGTGACTTTTCTGAAAACAATTTTTTTTTTATGTAATTTGTCGGCCATATTTTCAACGACCAACAAATATTGAAGTTTTTCTTTTCCGTATTTAAATATTTTGTAAACAGAAAATTTCACAATTTAAAAACAGAAAACATAGAATTTCACTGTGAATATTTAAGGAAAAGAAAATTTTCATTGTGTGGGCAGAACAGATAATGAAATTTATCTATTTGATATTAGAGAGCGGCAATGTTCCGATGGCGACAACTGCGATGGTGACGTGAGTAAAAATTTTCAAATAGTGAAATTCATCATTCTAGCAATGGTGGGATGGAAGGGCAAGGTTGTGGCAGCGAACAAATAGCAGTAATTATGGTGGTGGTGAGAGTAAAACTTAGTAAACGATAGAAATTTTCAGTCTAGCGGGGGCGGCAATGGCGGCGGTGAGAGTAAAGTTTTTTGAACAATAAAATTTTTCGGTCTTGCAGCGGCGACAATGGTGGCGGTGATGTGCTAACACTTTTTAATTGGAAAATTAATAAATAAATATATTTATAACAAAAAAATAATGTGTTTTTGTTCAAATCCAAATATACCAACTTATAGATATATAAAATCACTCTTTTAATTTGTATTTTATAAAGTCCAATATTCAAGAATTCTACTTGAAATACATGTCTAATGAACTTGAAGTTATCAATATCAATTCCAACAACCAATTAGAGATTATCATTAATTATTAATCTATTTTTCTTTACATGAAAACAATACATAAAAAAATAATCATTAAATTATCAATATTCAATTTTTTTTATGAACAACAAAAGAAAAATTTTATTGATAAGAAAAAAATAGTATTTTTGGCTCCACCCTAAATATAGTTACTAATAAACATATAAAACTTTAGTCCGAATTTATACTCACAAAAGTCCTCTAGCCAATTTAAAAATTAATTATTTTTCAGTAGTTGACAATTAATTGCATTATATGTTATATTTTCTCAATTTATACAAAATAAATATTTGATTATTTCTCCAAAAGGGACTATTTATCATGGAGGGGAGGGTGTGGTGTGGTGTGGTGTGGTGTGGTGTGG
This sequence comes from Actinidia polygama, assembly GCA_030159135.1. Classification (NCBI taxonomy): domain Eukaryota; kingdom Viridiplantae; phylum Streptophyta; class Magnoliopsida; order Ericales; family Actinidiaceae; genus Actinidia; species Actinidia polygama. The sequence goes on along the minus strand of BRYF01000005.1, from coordinate 5,955,085 downwards.
CCAAGGTCCATGGGAATTGGGAAATGACAAACTTGATGAACAAAGCTTAGTTATTAATTATTGATAACCTAAAATTTTGAAAAAT
>BRYF01000005.1:5947500-5950000 GCA_030159135.1 Actinidia polygama | reverse complement strand
TTGTTTCGCGTTTCAAGGAAATAAATTAAAGACGAGAACGAAAATAGATTTTTTATTTAGTTTTAGATGAAAGAAGAAAGAAAATAGTAAAACAATTTAAATAAAGAGAGAAAAATAAAACAAAAAACAAAAAACAACACGAAAAAAATGAAGAGGAATAGAATTTTTTACAATTAACCAAACAAAAACAATTTAAATAAAGAGAGAAAAATAAAATAAAAAACAAAAAACAACGCGAAAAAAATGAAGGGGAATATAATTTTTTACAATTAACCAAACAAATGAAATTGGAAAATAGGATTTTTCGACCTTTTTCATTTTTTTTTTCCTACTTTCCAAAAACATACCCCATATTTGATATTACTTTGGTTCCGTATTGAAGTACCATTATTCTATTGGTGTCTCAAGATGTATATTCAAGTAAAATAGTCAATAAATAAAAACCAAAAATTTACCTTTTACCTTTTTCTTTATATGTTTGGGGTTACCGTAATACCTTCAAAGTGTTATAATCACGTAGTGCCTTTAGAATGAGCCCGCTTTTTATTTATTTAATGATTCAAATTATTAATATTGTAAAGTTCTTTGACTTGATTATCTATGAAAAAAATCAGATTAATCGTCAATAATCACATGATCTAAAAATATTTATTTAAAATACATGGACAACAAGTATGATTTTATTGAATATACTATATGACAAATGACATCTTATCATTTGGCTTCTAATGTCCGATTGATTTACTTTTTTATATAAGTCATATGCCAACATCTTATCATTTGGTTTCTAATGTCCGATTGATTTGCTTTTTTACATAAGTCATAAGCCATCGGACTTTACAAATTGAATAGTCGAATTATAAAGATAAATCAATGATAAGTCCATAGAAAGGAATTGTAATGCCCCGAAACACTACAAGAACCCCAAAACCTTTTTAACTATATTATTTAAATAACCCTCCGACTAAAATAAAAAATAAGACATAATTCATACATAAAAATAAAATTAAGAAACACTACAAATTAAATATAATAATTATGTTACTTCAAAAAATTGCATTCCAAAAACTGACTTGGTGAAGAATCTCTCATACACTTTGACAGAAACCGACTCGACTCTCATCATCCTAAAACCAATTTATAGTCTCTCTCTCTCTCTCTCTCTCTCTCTCTCATGTGAACGTATTTGCAAGGGGTTCGGATCTTCTGAAGTTTAATTTTTTGGAGTATTTTTAAAGTGGTGTAAAACGGCGCCGTAAAAAACGACGTCGTTCCATTAAACATATAAAACGATGTCGTTTTGTACGTTTAATGGAACGACGTCGTTTTGTACTGAAGTGGTGTATCATTTTACACCACTTAGGACACTTCAGGGCATTTAACTTCAGAGGATCCGAATCCATTTGCAAGTGGTTGTCAACCGAGTCTGGGTTCAGAATTTCAGGTACATTGCATCACATACATCACGCATTCGTCCAACCAACCGATTAATTCACCAACCTCTCGCTCGCTTGCTTGCTCTCTAAGAAACCCAATAGCACTCTCTGGTTTGGACCCACAAAGAACTCATTGAAAAACACACATATCCCCTCTCTCTCTCTCTCTCTCTCTCTCTCTCTCTCTCTTATATCTATATCTATATATATAGGCCTTCATGTCAGTACTTCCCGAGTAGTGAGACATACATGGCCCAGGCGATCGGCCGTCCAGAGCGCGAGACTTTCCAAAAGTTCTTCGAATGCTGGCTCGTCGAACAAGACCAACACCTCCAAGAACTCATCTCCGCCTCCAAAAGCCACCACCCTAACCCTAACAATAACAACAGAGCAACGACGACAGAGTCAAACACCGAGTCGTCGATGACTGAGTCGACTCAGTTACGGTCTCTAATCGAACGAGTCATTGAGCATTACGAGAACTACTACCGCGCCAAGTCGCGGTGGGCCAAGGAGGACGTGCTCGCCATGCTCTCTCCCTCGTGGCGGAGCACCCTCGAGGACGCCTTCCTCTGGATCGGCGGCTGGAGGCCGAGCATGGCGTTTCATTTGCTGTATTCGAAGTCGGGGCTTCAACTCGAGGCCATATTCGATGAGTTGATTCGGGGCCTCAGCACAGGAGATCTGGCCGATTTATCGCCGAGTCAACTCAACCGAGTGGACGAGTTACAGAGGAGGGCGATCCGGGACGAGAAGAACGTGACGGAGAAGATGGCGAAGGTCCAGGAGACGGTGGCGGACACGTCTATGGTGGATCTGTCGCACGCCGTCAGCGATATGCGGCGCGGCGGCGAGGCGGAGGTGGAGGAGGAGCGAGTTGAGTCGTCGCTGAGGCCGAAGGAGGAGGGGCTGGAGGAGGTGCTCCACACGGCGGACGATCTACGGCTGAGGACGCTCAAGTCGGTGGTGGAGATCCTGACGCCGATCCAAGCCGTCCATTTCCTGATCGCCGCGGCGGAGTTGCACCTGAGGCTTCACGAGTGGGGGAAGAAGAAGGACGCCAA
>BRYF01000005.1:5907500-5920000 GCA_030159135.1 Actinidia polygama | reverse complement strand
TATAAAATATTATAAGGCGTATAAACGATTAACAAATTGGTTTTTTTTATCAAAAAGCTCTAAAGTTGTCAGTATAATTTATTCTTTTATTTATTGCAAATTGCCAAGAAAAGAGAAAACAAGAAAAAGCATACTACTATAAGTAAAAAAATTATACGACGGATACAATTAGGGCATCTCCATTTCTTGATGAAATTTATAGATGAAAAAAAAGTGACAAGAAGAACCAAATTATTATTAATTTAATGAGAAATCAAATTTCTTTATCTTTTCTTTTTACTTAAATTTTTAGAAGATTAAATATTGGAGTGAGTCTTCACTCATAAAAAAATGGATAAGAAAGATTTTAGGGATAAGTTGAAAATTATATGAGAGGATGATGAAAAAAGTGTTAAGAATTACTAAAAAAAAAATGACTCAAATCTGATTAAATAAAAAGAGTAAGAATTGGGATGCCTTAATTGCAAAAAAATAAATGAAAATTAGTTCAGGGGAATGGGTAAATTACTGATATTTCTCCCAAGGTTTCTAATAAATACAATTAAAAACCCCACGTATAAGAAAATACTTCACGCCCCTTGAGATTTATAGTCAGTGACAAATTACCCCCTCACGCGAACTTACAGTTAGAAACTTTGAACGAATAGTGATGTCATCATGAAGTAATGTGTTTGGGGACAAATTGTCATTGGAAGTGTAAGGGATAAAAGAGACAACTACAAGTTCTAGCCTTGCTAGGGCAGGCACCGGCACCGTGCTATTGTTATGAAGCAAGCTCGGGAGTCCTTGCGTCGGAGCTCAGTAGAGACATTACCAAGCATTGACACTATCCTGGCTAAGGCTAGCAGCACTTTCGAGTTGTCGCTATATAAAAAGTTCGGTAGAGTAACTGCGTCGAAGTTTGGTCGAAGGGCAATGGTCGACAGCGATCCCGAGACGTATCAGGGGACAAAAGATAATCCGCATGGCGAAGTTTCCTCTGACATCCCACATGCCTAGATCGAGACGTCGATAGCATGATGGCAAGCTACCAACCAAGGCTAGGGCAGTCGCCTATTCACTGACACAATAATCAGCGCATCGAGGCACGTGCCAAGTTGCAGCCTGTCTGGTGATACGACAATTGGCGCGTCTAGGCACGCGTCGAGCTAAGTTATGTAAGGTGAATCCTTATTCTCTCAAGCATATGTGAATTCAGCACTAAGAAGCTAACACACTCTCTCTCTCTCTCTCTACATACATTGATTCTCCGATCATCTAACTTAACCGTCGAAGAGCTATTTCCCAAAAACAGCGCGGTCGAACCTCCGTGGGTGTCTATCATCGATTTTCTCCTTTCTGTTCCTCAAACACTACACCCCACAATTGGTTTCGTTTGTGAAAAATCGATTATAGACATCCGCAAGGCCAATCCTGATGGCATTACTAAGCAACCGATGTTCCGACAGCCTTAAAGGCAGAGACAGTCGAGATATCACCATTAAACGCCTACAAGCTCAGTTGGCCGAAGTGGCACAAATTCTGGTTGATAACAAGTTGATGAAGCCTACTCAAGTAGCAATAGGAGGACCTACCGAAGGGAGGTCGAAGGGCTTGAAAGACCCACGTTGGGAAGTTCAAAAGGAAAAGCTATGCGAGTCACATGTTGACCAGAAGAGTAGGAGTTAATGAAAGTTTGTGGCATCAAGTAAGCAGAAGGTGTCATCACACCGAGTCCACTCAAGCATGGATCTTCGTGAAACACTTAATGCCAAGCGAAACTGAGAAGGTGATCTACGGGCTAAGCTCAACAGCCGAGCAGCAGCAACACCGATCACAACTATCATTCCTATAGGATCGGTAGTTCAAATAGCCAGGTCTGAACCAAAGGCATCGATCTCGAGGTACCAAACACATTCACCCCAAACATCGAAGGAATGGACCCCCCTAAAAAATTCATGCCGCCAAAGTTCACTTTTTACAATGGAAAATCTGATTCGGGATCGCATGTCAGTCATGTAAGACAAATGATGACACTCTAGAATCATTTGGGCGCACTTATGTGCCGCATATTCCTATCAAGTTTGAGGGATCTTTGGTTGAAATGGTTCGACAAGCTACCAGCGGGATCAATTGAAGGTTTCCATCAGCTTACCGAATCGTTCGTGGCTCGGTTCATCATAAACACTAAAGCACCAAAGGACATTGGCTCTCTTTTGACACTTTGAAAGGGAAAGAATGAATTGCTCTGTAATTACAACAAGTGGTATTGGGAGACGTGTAATGAGATTGAGGAATGCTCTAAAGAGCTAGTAATGGTCAGTTACAAGCTCGAACTGACTCTGGGAGAAAGACTTTGGGAAGACCTAATGCTCAACTCTCTAGCCAATCTCTGAGACCTCATGTCCATGGTCAAAATGTGTACAGGCTAGAGGATGATGTCCGGCAGACAGTGCAAGCTACAGTGATAACTCCTCAGGGCGAGGGGCCATTCAAAAAGCGAAAGAAAAGCTTGGTTGATTACAAAATTCGGGTGAAGCAAGGGATTAATGTGATTTTTAAGGAATCAATATACAAGCTCCTCACCCGAATTCGAGATAAGTCGTACTTCAAGAATCCCGATCTTATGGGGGGACCCCAAAAGGCGTAATCAATAGTGAAAGTATTCCTTTCATGAGGAGAAGGGACACAAACCGAGAATTTCTGAGCTCTGAAGTTTTTTCTTGATCAGCTTGTTCAGGATGGACATCTAAAAGAGTTTGTCGATAAGGAAAAAACTCAAGCAGAGGAAGCCGAGGTCAAACCTAACTCCAGGTTCAGCAAGAACAATGTGGAAATAGATGACACCATGGAGGAAGACCTTCCACTTGGTCCTCTCGGTTCAACTAATGGCTAAGAAGCCAAGACAAACCATGTCCGAACTAGGAAGCATCACGTTCTCTAAAGTAGAGGTAATAAATTATGACTTATTCAAACAACTTAAACTATCACAAGTCGACTTGAAGCTTGCCCGAGCTCTTTTGGTTGGGTTTAACGCTCAGTCTCACTGGCTCATGGGAACTGTAACCCTCAAAATCTGAGTTAGTTCCCAAGAGCTGGTGGCAGAGTTCATTGTAGTCGATATACCTTCCACCTATAATGCGATCGTTGGCCAAGACTAGTTACACCGAATGAAGGGAGTCACTTGCACATTGTATCAAGCCATTAAATTCACCACCTCCCGAGGTGAAAAACCCTTTATGAAGACCAAGTGACAGTCAAACAATGCTATCTTGCCACGGTCTCCACTAAAGTAGCCATGAAAGAAGTACAAATAGTTGAGAAAGATTTCAAGGTTCTAAAAGGTGTCAGAAGGAACCCTGAAGCCAAAGTTGTGGAAGACCTGATACGCTATGAACTTGATGAGCTAAGCTCAGATCGTTTCTTTTTCACTGGTGCAAATCTGAAAGAGCGAGAGAGAACCAAGCTCATTCAGTTCCTAACAGCAAATATCGAGGTCATCACATGAACATCGTATGAGATGCCCGGGATCGACCCCACCTTTATCAAACATGAGCTAAACGTCTTTTCAGAGGTCTGCCTAGTAAAATAGCGAGGAAGAAGATCCGCAACTAAGCAGGTGAACGCCGTAATAGAAGAGGTAGAAAAACTAAAAGAGGCGAGTGCGATAGCGGAGGTTCTTTGCCTGAGCTAGTTATCCAATATAGTCGTGGTAAAGAAAAAAATTAGCAAGTAGAGAGTTTGTGTTGACTTCACAAGCCCAACCGAGTTTGTCCAAAAGACTACTTTTCTTTGCCAAAAATTGATCAATTGGTGGACTCTACATCAGGGCATGCCCAATTGAGTTTTTTGGAGACATACCGACATTACCACCAAATAATGATGCACGAGGCCGAAAAAGAAAAAAATGGCCTTCATCACCCCGCGCGATATATTCTAGTACAAGGAAATGCCCTTCGGGCTAAATAACACTGGAGAAATATATTAAAGGATGATCACCAAAATGTTCGAGCCAATCATAGGTAAAACCATAGACGCTTACATCAACGTTATGGTAGTTAAAAGAAAGAAAAAGTAGCACCATGTGAGGGATCTAACTGAGATATTTGCAAATACTTAAAGAACACAAGCTGAGATTGAATGCGGCCAAGTGTGCCTTCGGGGTAAGTTCGAGAAAATTTCTAGGATACTTTGTAACTTGGCGAGAGATCAAGAAGAACCCAGAGCAAATTGTGACGATCAATAACCTCGTCAATTCGAGAACCGCGATGGAACTTCAAAAGTTAACTGGAATGGCGGAAACACTAAACTGATTCATTTGTAAGTCTTCTGACAAATGTTGTCCATTTTTTGAACTACTTCGCAAAAAAAAATTACTAAATGAGGACAGTTAGCTCGCACTCCAATAATTTAAGGAATACTTAACTAAACCACCACTTGTTTCCACCCCGGACGAGGGAGAAATGTTTTACGTCTGCCTCGACGTCTCAGAGAATATCGTTAGCTCGGTACTTCTAAGGGAGGTAGATGTAGAGCAGTGCCCGATCTATTTTGTTAACAAGACGTTTATTGATTGCCAAACAAGGTACCTACCACTGAAAAAACTGGTGTTAGCCTTAGTTTTAACTTCGTGAAAACTCATGTACTATTTCTAAGAATATCGCATCATTGTATACACTGAGTTTTCGTTCAAAAATATCTTATCCAAAGTAGACATGTTCGGGCGACTCTATAAATGGGCCGTCGAGTTCGGACAATCGAATATAATTTTTTTGCCAAGGGTAGTAATAAAAGGACAAGTCTTGGCTGAATTCGTGACTGAGTTCTCACCCTGAACTATGAGTCCAGAGCAAGGTTGCCTTACATCTGCACACAAAGAGGAAAAAAGATCGATGGAAAAATCAGTTGAGACCAAGTCAGCACTCAAGGGTCCAAAGGTTATCAAGAATCACCTCATGATGCACAGGTAACCATTGCTAAGGAAATCACTTAGGTTCCCGAGGTTAATATAGATCCACCTCAGATCGATCTCTCCTCAACATAGAAAATATTTGTTGATGAAACGAAAAACAGTCTAGAGATAGAGGCAGGAGTAGTTCTAAAAAGTCTCGAAGGGGCAATTTTCGAGCTCTGCATCAGGCTGAATTTCCCTGCAATGAATAATGAGGCCAAGCACGAAGCTTTCATCGCATGACTTCGGTCTACCAGCAAACTGAAGGTTCCCGACCTCTATATCTTTAGTAACTTAAAACTAGTAGTCAACCAAGTCACAAAAAAGTGTGAAACTCGGAGAGCCAAGATGGCTAAGTACTAAGCAATATAAAAACACTAATCACCGAATTTAAAGTAGTCAAAATTGAGCAAGTAGGGAGGGACTTAAATTCACATGCAGACGCATTGGCAAGCTTGGCATCAGTTTTCGAAGGAGAACTAGGTTGGACCATTGCAGTAAATCTAATCTCAACTCCCAATTACGAAAAATATCAAGAATCCCTCATAGTCAACACTGAGATGGGGCCAAACTGGATGGACTCAATTGCAAACTTTTTACGACATGACAAACTACCTAAAGAAAAGAAACAGGAGCACAAACTTTGAATACAAGTAGCACAATTTTGGATCTCCCCTCATGGGGGACTTGTACAAAAGATCATATTTGGGGCCCTACCTATTGTGTGTTCACCCGAGTCTTGTCGAAAATGTGTTGTTTGAAATCCACGAAGGAAATTGCGGACTACACTTTGGGAGAAAATCACTGGCTCACCGAGCTCTGACTCAAGATATTGGTGGCCATTCATGCAAAAAGACGGTTAGGTGTACGTCCGCAAGTGTACTAAATGCCAACTCATCTCCTACTTAATTCATCCGCCAACAAGGGACTTGACCCCTCTCACTAGGCCACGACCTTTTGCCTAATGGGGAATGGACATCGAGGTGGTCCTGTCTCTGAGCTTCAGGGAACAATTTTTTTTTTAGTAGCACCAGGCTATTTCATGAAATGGGTAGGGCCAAATCACTAGCCCAAATCAGAGAGATGAACGTAATCAGATTCATCCGTATAAATATTATTTATAGATTCGGCATCCCCAGAGCATTTGCATTAGACAGCAGAACTCAGTTGGTAGGCCAAAAAGTGAAAAACTTGTTGGGACAACTTAAGATCGAATTCTACAACTCAACACCGAGCTACCTTTACTACAACGGACAATCCGAGGCCACCAACAAGACAATCCTGAATGGAATCAAAAAAAGGCTTGAAAAAGCTAAAGACAAATGGGTCAAGGAATTACGAAATATTTTGTGGGCCTATTGGACCATATTGCAGAAAGCAACCAACCAAACACCTATGCTTCGGCTTTCGGATTTGAAATTGTAATCCCGTTGGACGTCGATTTGCTCACAATACAAACCGAAGCATACAAGTTAGTCACAGTGCGGAAGTCTTAGCTCGGGACCTTGATCTTGCTGATGAACGAAGATAAATTACACTAATACGAATGGCGTACTACCAGAAGTAGTTAGCCAAGACGTATAATTAAAAAGTCCAACACATACAATTTTTTAGTTGAAGATCTCATTTTGAGAAAATTTGTTGGAAATACCAAGGACCCAGCGGAATGAAAGCTCAGCCCAAATTAGGAGGGTCCATACAAGATAAATAAGCTCATCGGCAAGAGCGCTTACCACCTTGAGGACCCCCCAAGGGTAAGTAAGTCCTGAGACCTTGGAATTCCAACAACTTATTACAAAATATAACACTCCGAACCGAGCTTATAAATATTTTTTTTATGCTTTTAAATTATTGTCAAAAATTATGTTTGCTCAAGAATAGACGTTTTTCTTATTACAAAAATTGTCTGATCATTCAAAAGCCTAGGGATGAAAATCTTTCTGTTAAAAGACCTTCACCTTGGTCAATAGAAAATGCCTTACTTCTTTCCTAAAAATGATTTATTCTAGGAAATATCCCCATTTGCCTAAGCACGAGCCTATGATGTCTTAAAAAATGAGAGGCTAATTCATAGAACCATTCAAGCACGAGCTTGAACATTACAAGACAAGGTCAAAGAAGAATATGTACATTATAAACATGCAAAAATAACAAATTTTTGCTAAGGCATGACTGAAAACTTGTCTGAACAAGCTGCGAAAAATTAAAAAAAAGTATCTAACGGTACGACTTTGTCAAATAGCTACAATGATTGGGAACAGTTAGTCGAACTCTACGTGAGTTCTAAGTTCTATCCGATGAGGCTTATCTGTATTTACTTGGCAGACATTTAGGAAGAGTTAGACGAACTCTACGCGAGTTCTGAGCTCTATCCACAAGGCTTATCTAAGTATACTTGACATAAATTTGAAAAGAGTTAGCCGAACTCTATGCGAATTCCGAGCTCTGTCCTATGAGACTATTCTGAGTATACTTAATAGACATTTGGGAAGAGTTAGCCAAACTCTATGCGTCTGAGCTCTGTCCCACGAGGCTTATCTGAGTATACTTAGCAGAGATTTGGGAAGAGTTAGCCAAACTTTGTCTCACAAGGCTTGCCTGCATTTACTTGGCAGACATTTAGGAAGAGTTAACCAAACTCTATGAGAGTTTTGAGCATTGTCCCACCAAGCTTGTTTGCATTTACTTAGCAGAGATCTTGGAAGAGTTAGCCGAACTTTATGCAAGTTCTAAGCTCTGTCCCACGAGGATCATCTGAGTATACCTCTCATTCGAATTCAGTGCTCTCCGAACCGTGCATGAAGGTTTCCCATCACACAGCTCACCAACTTGATCTTCCGCGGGAACCGTATGTCCAAACAAGCCTTCCATATAAGGTAAGGTCTTGCTTTCCTTTATGACTTAAGTGTACGACATCCACCGTGCTTAGGTCCCTTTTTCCTTTCCCTAATGAAAGAGTCCACCATCTGCCTGAGTAGTCTTAAATAAGGTGTGCAGGCCTGCCCCCGATTTGGAGTAGGTGATTCACTACCGAAGCAAAGAAAAGGAGGGACTACGAGCCCTCTACCCCACACATCTAACCAGCTCGCGTGGTTCACTAGTTCCACTGACTAGACCAAATGAGTGATTCAGCCGATACAGAGGTACACTTGAAGTGGGGGGGTCTCTACTGGACTAGGCCCTTCCCCATAAGGCCCCACTGTTAGGGGCATAAGCGCCTTCTTCTTGCCACCCATATGCGAGTAGCAGAGATTTGAAAAGAGTTAGCCGAACTCTATACGAGTTCCGAGCTCTGTTCCACGAGAACTATTTAAGTATACTTAGCAGACAGTTAGGAAGAACTAGTCGAACTGTATGTAAGTCTAGAGCTCTATACCACGAGGCTTGTCTACATTTACTTAGCATTTATTGGGTCTAGGTGATCTCCGAATACAACAAGTTTATGGTAAGGCCTGGACCTATTCAAAACAAGCTCAAATACGCTACAAACACAAACAAATATCTTCCAAGGTAAAGACGAGCTAGAAATGAGAAACACAATGCATTCAACAAAGAGAATTTTTACAAGACCATTCAAAAGTTGAAAGAAGAAAGGAAAAAATACAAAAGAGCGCACTACGACTCGAGATAGGTGTCCTCATTCGCATCTTGCCCTCCAACCTACTCTTCAACTTGTTCCCCAATTGCTACCCCCCGAGGTGGACGCCTTTGTCCGCAGTGTCCGCCTCATCACCCTCTTCGGATGGTTGGTTCATATATTCTTCTTTATTGAAGCCAGGAATAAAAAGGGGCGAGTAGGGTTCAGGTGAGTCTGGAAGCTCAACTTCGGGGGCAGCTTTGGACCATGTCAGATGGTCAGCAAAGATTCCTAGCTCGGTCAGACAAGCAAGCCACCCTTCCTTGAAAATCCTAAGACAAAGTTCAGTTACCTTCTTGTCGTAGTTGTCGCCAAGTCGGCTAATGCACCGGTTGAATACCCGTTCATAAATCGGGCCGCAGGCGACCTTCTGGAGCTCGACGAGGTCATGCAGGTCCTTATCCCTCTGATCTCTGATGAAAGCAGCTTCATTTTGGGCTTGGGTAGCGACTGCATAGATGGAATCCATGGCCTCCGCAACAGAAGCCAAGTCCAACTTGAGTTGTTCAGTGACAGTCAACTCGAGCTTAATTTTCTTCAGCTCAGACTCAAAGTTGCTCACCTTTTTCTTGGATTTTTTTAGCTTGTTAGACTATTGGTTCATTCGGTTCGAGATGGCCATATCCTTCTGAAGACTTTGCAAGCCAAAATCAAAGAAATTGATAAGTGTATATAGTGCTATAAAGAAACTAAAAAGCGCTATAGGGTAACATCCTCACCTGAACCTGCTGCATCACCAGTAGGTCCCGAATCTCCTCCGAGCATAACTGCCTATGCAAGGGCTAAGCTGGTATCATGGTCCTTGGCAGAATTAGCCATGGTAACCTACTTGCTGAGCTTCCACAACTCGACGTGCGGACTATAGGATGGGAAGAATGCCGAGATCGTTTTCCCCTCCTTCTTTTTCTTCTTTGAGGGACCCATAGCAAGTTACTTCCATTTGCGACTATCTACAAACGAGGTCTCTGATTGGGTCGGTTCAACCTCGCCTGGTGCAGCTAAGGCTAGGACTGGATCCGTAGCTGGAAATGAATCGTGGGTCAACAAGAGCCTTGGATTTCTTCTGGCCCAAAGTCCTGAACTTTGAGACCATGTTGACTTCATCTGAGCTCGTATCGTAACCACCACCTTTGGAGTAAGAATGGGTAATCATGTCTTCACTCGCAGGCTAGATTGGGGCAAAAGCCAAGTCGTCAAAATCTTCAAGGTCCAAGCTCAAAACCAGGATAAGGACAATTGTGGCATCAATTGGAGCAATGGGGACGGCAACATGATTAATGATTCCTCTTCTCCTATTGAGCATGGTATGGTTAACCTCCTCCCCTTCCTCCTCCTCGCTATCCAAAGAGTCAGATGACACGAAGCTGGATGAGCTTGACGTGTTCCCCTCGTTCAAATCAAGGTCTCTAGCTAGCACAACGTTCTCATCTAGCTCGGTGTTGAATCCTTCCAAGCTAAATGCTTGCTTCGAAAAAGCTCAACCCTCAATGTGCAGTGCTAGAAGTCTAAGACTATCATCGTCAGTCTGGTGGGGAATGACGTGGTGGTAGATGGACTCGTACTCTAGCAGATCCACAACCTTGTTGGAAGCTTGCCTGTTGTTGAGGTTTTGGAAACTTTACACTGCTCGGACCTCTTTTTAAACAGCTCGTTGAAATCTGTTACACTAATTGAGGTATGAATTAGAATTAGTCCAAAAATTTATAAGTGTGCAAATTGTAGAAATAGGCTATAAGGAAACCTACTATCTCGGATACGGCCATTGTGCCTCGGGAAGGAGAAGAGGCCATCGTCTCTAGCTCAGAATTCCCAACTTCTCAAAACCCATACAAACACATTTAAGTACACGTCCTTGTCAGGGATGTCAGTTACCAGCCTTGTTTGGGATTGACGAGGGTTTCTAAACCAGAGATAATGGTTATCTTTGAGCAAGTGGGTGCTCGATTCTTTCTTCAACCGCACCACAGTGTACACGTGCAACATATATGAGGCACTAAAGGGAAACTCTTGTTGGCGTATCAATGTGTCCACCACAAGCACGGTCTAGACGAAATTCATCGACACTTGCATGAAAGTAAGGCGGCAACGCGTCATCACTTCCTTTAGCATTGGGCTTATGGGAAACCGTAACCTAGCTTGATGGATCATCCAGATCGGAACTGGAATCCGATCCTCATTTCCCTCGACCAGGTTAGCATCCTCATTAGGACCGGACCGGTCTATCTGAACGTAATTAGGGATGTTGTAGTCAGCCTTAAATTTGTTCAAGGCAGCGTTGTTATGAACCAACACTTGAGCTCGGTTTAACTCCATATTCTGAAAATAGAAATAGCACAATTAGAACGAGCTCAACCTGGTAATCATGATGAGCTTTTTGGGTACAAAGTTAGTTGAGCTCTATGCTAGCACCGAGGTTTGCCCCGCAAGGTTTATCTACTATATACTAAGGGACAACTCTCAGACACTTCTTCCACCTCGAACCTATCTCAGCAACAGAAGGGCCCGAGGGGGCATAACTCTAGACCAATGTCAAAATGAATGATTGGACCCATTTCATCAAGGGAAACAGGTCAGGAGTGGCCCAAACCACAAAACCCATAAATTCAAAGGCAAAACTCAACAAAAGCTTAGAGTCAAATCAGAATGAAAGAAGAATACACGTGCATCAATATGTGTGAAACGGCGAAGAAATTACATATGAAAATCTCTAGAAGAAAACTCACAGAATTGGTCTGAAGAGACTCGAAAGGCGAAGATCCGATCGATCAAGGGACAAGAAATAGGTGCTGACGACAGAAGCAACAATGTTCAGGGTCTCAAGTTTTTGCTCCCTAAAATACTCTCAAGGATCGGGACGAACAGAGCTAAGAAAGATGAAGGGCCATTTATAGGAAGTCTAAGGGGCAGGAAAACTTGCCAAATGAGACCTTAAGTCACATCGTTTGGTAGGCCAAAATCCCACCCCGGTTGATCAAAAGCGAACACGTGGCAACTTAATCACCATGTGTTTCCACCAAACGATGCCAAACAACCCTTAAGGGTAGCTGGGCACTCCGACCCCCATGCCCAGATTGAACTCCCACACTAATCAAACTTCGACGCGTGACTCAATAGTGCATCGAAATAACAAACCTAAGCAAGAGGAAAACAGCTAGCAGGCAATAGCGTGCTCGCCAAGCTCCGACTTCAAGAATCAAGCGCGTCCAATTCACATTACCTCGACAAGCATTGGTCTAGCTCATGTGAGCTTATGGACAATTGTAAGGGAATAAAATATACAACTACAAGTTTTGGCCTTGCTAGGGCAGGCACTGCCGTCGAGCTATCTCTATGAAGCAATCTTGAGGGGTCCTTGCATCGGAGCTCGGTCAAGACATGGTATCAAGCACTGACACTATCCAGGCTAAGACCAACATCACTTTTGAGTTGTCGCTCTATATCAAGCTTGGTAAAGTTACTGTGTCGAAGCTTGGACGAGGGACAACGGTCGGCTGCAATCCCGAGACATATCATGGGACCAAAGATAACCTGCATAGCGAAGTTTCTCTGATAGCCACCATGCCTAGATCGAGACATCGACAACATGATGGCAAGCTACCAACCATGCCCTAGGAGTATGGCTGGGTCATTCGCTTACTAACATAGTAGTCAGCGCGTCTAGGCATGCGCCGAGCTGCAGTCTGTCTAGTGACTCGACAGTTGGTGCATCTAGGCACGCGCCGAGCTGAGCTATGGTGAATACTTATTCTCTCAAGAAGTTGACACACATACACTCTCTCTACATACATTGATTCTCTGGTTATCTAACTTGACTGTCGGAGAGCCATTTTTCAGAAACAGCTCCGGCGGCCGAATTCACTATTTTCGTGTCACAGCTAGGCCACCGCAACCAACAATCATTCGTAGCCAACTTCAACCACCCCCGAACCCCCG
>BRYF01000005.1:5862500-5865000 GCA_030159135.1 Actinidia polygama | reverse complement strand
AGAGAGAGATGAGGAGAGAGAAGGGGGTGGCTGTGCTGGTTTTGGTGGCTTTGCTTTTGGGTATTTCTCATTCATCGTCAGCTTCTGATAGGTCGTGGAAATCCATGCTTTCTGGGGCAACTTCATCAGCTGTTAATCCGATTGGTTCCTCTGCTGTTTTCCCCATCTATGGGGATGTCTATCCAAAAGGGTATTTTCTTATCTCTCTATGCATCTGAAAAATTGTGTATATATTTCTAGAGAGAGAGATTACAGAGAGAGAGAGAGAATTGATTTAGAGATTGTTAGTAGTTCAATTTCTGCAAATTGTGTTTGGCATCAAGGTTTTTTACTTCATTATCTTCTTTATCCTTTCACTTGATAGATCTGTACAAAAATTGCAAAGAAGGGTAATCAATCAAATGAGCAAAATTTTCTAGCTGATTTGTACATCTGAGGATATGCAAGTGAAATGTAGGTTTTAACCGAAGTTACCAGACATCGCTAGCGATTTCCGAAACATGGTACAATTCCATTTCGAAGCGGTGAATTTAGCAATCCAAGCGATCACCAAAGTTTTTTCTACTTATTTCCTAAATATCTTCTCTTGAAAAGAAACAAAAAAAAAAAACTAATTGTCATAGTAGCAAGAGAAAATGCAAAAAATTTGATCACAACACACGTATAAATGTATTTTACATGAATAATTCAAAAAATATTTCTATATTTTATTAGATTTTCATTACTAATCGTATAACCTATAGAAGCATACCCCTATCGTCACTGGCGGACCCAGCAGTGGCCGAGCGGCCGCTGCCACTGTGTTTTTAAAAAAAAAAATAACCCAACCCAATGATAAAATTCCGCAACAGTACAAAGCAGCATAAAGAAATTTTGTCTAACTAAAAGGTGGAAAGCATTAGAAATTTAGAATTGGATTCAAAAATTAAAAAATGTACTTCCAAGTCATAATTATAACAATTAAAATTTAGATAGATTGGACTCAAAAATTGAAAAAATAGTATTTTTTTAAGATTATTTTAGTCTTTGTGAATTTTTTGATCATTTATTTTTTAGATTTGCCTTAATTAGAAGAATCGAACTTGGATTAATTTGGATTTAATTGATTTTTTTTTTCTAAAAAATTTACTTTATTACTCTAATCAAGACGAATCCAAAAATTAAAAATTTCGTAACCAAATAATGAAAAAAAAGCCATGTAATGAATTTTTATATTTTTTATTTTTCCTGAACTCCAATTCTATTACTCACTTTTCCTTTCCCAGTACTACTCACAACTATATTTAACTCCCTTGTATATTTTTGTGAGGGAGTACGAGAAATTATTTAGTTGTCTTAGAATAAATTTTAGTGGTGCTCTGCTCTTAGAGTGATTAGTATAAATAATGAAAATTACTATTTTTTTATGAGTTGTAACCAATATATGCACGTGTGTCATTCATTGACTGAAATAGAGCATTGCTCCAAAAGCACCAAATAATCTCATTTTTGTCTCATTTAAATTTATTTAGTTTATTTTAAGTGAATTTTCTTAATCAAGATTTCACACTTTTTTTTCAGTTCGTTTTTTATGGAAGGAATTTGAAAATATACAAAATAATTAGCTTATTTGTTAAGAAAAAAAGATTTTATTTGTCTTTTTCTAAAATTAAATTATATTTTTATATTTTTAAATTCTTCTCAACAACAACAAGAATCAAAATAATCAAATAAATAAAAAAATTTAATTACTAAAAATGAAAAAACTCAACAGTACAAAGCAACATTTTTGCTTGCTCAAAGTCATATTCAAATCTTAGTTTCATCTTATCATTGCGCTTGTAAATTTTTTTTTTAATGTCACTATTCACAGTTGAAAAAAACAAATTTATCAGTACAAAGAAGCATTTTTGCTTGTTCAAGAGTATTTTCAGCCTCCACTAGATAAAATTTCTGAGTCCGCCACTTCCTATCGTATCACAATTTAGGGCATATAATGTATTGTGTTCCCGTTCCCGTTCCGATTCCAATTCTAGTACCGGAATGTTCCCCGTTCAAGGTAACCTAGGTTTTAACATTGTGTAAACTAGTGGAAAACTTATGGGGGATCAGAACTAGTAAACACTTGATCAAATCCGTGGAAAAATTTATGATATTAAATTTGTGAATTCATAAACGCTTCCATTAATTTGATAATATTTGCCCCAACAAAACTTATCACTGAAATTCTTGTTTGAGACTGCAAAATTATGTAATTGGAACTCCATGTTGTGTAGCTAATTCAGTGGTTTCTCTTTCTATAGGTTTTATTACGTTCAGGTCATCATAGGGCAGCCACCTAGGCCATACTTTGTTGATCCTGACACTGGCAGTGACCTCACTTGGCTTCAATGTGATGTGCCTTGTCGCCGTTGCTCTAAGGTATATCATCTTAACCCATTTGCACAAAATTTCACACTATGTTACCTGGATCTTGAAACGTTTCGGCACGACATTTGCCTTAAATTGTGGTATGATAGGG
>BRYF01000005.1:5850000-5852500 GCA_030159135.1 Actinidia polygama | reverse complement strand
GTTGAACAAATATAATTAATATTAATTTACCTGACAAAGAATGTGCTTGTAAAAAAAATAACCTGTAAGCCAAATTTATCTCTATGTGGTGTGGACCCCACACATTAATATTTTTTTTAGTTATTGCATTCAAGGGTTCAAAACTTCAAACTCTTTTAATGAAATTTTGTCTAAAAGTAGTAGTAATATTTATAAATGATATACCAATATTTACTACTTAAAGGGTGACATCACAACTAGACTCTAAAAGTTAAAAGCTTGAATCGGAATAAAAATGGTATAGCTTTTAAGTGGACCACCATTAAAGTATTTTTTTTTAAATGTATTCATATGTTACAATGACCAAGTAAAATGGCCAAAACAATCTCATTTATATAAGTTTTTTTTAAAAAAAATAAAGTGAAATTACATTTAATGAGGATTGAAGAGTAACTTGGTTCAAAAAAGGAAAAAAATACGAAAAGATAGGCAATGTTTAGTTCAATTTTCAAATTAATTTTATAGAATGATTTTTAAAAAACTATTTTGAGAACAAAAATATTCACTGTTTATCGAAAAAGTTTTTTGAGAATTTGAATATATCTTTTTAATATTTTCTCTGTTTTGAGAAATTTCGGAATTACATGTTTCGAAAACCATCAACTAAATAAATTTTGTGAACAAATTTTTACAAAGAATTTGTTTGTTGTTATAAGTTTTTTAAAACACGTCTTAGAGACTTTTTTTTTAAAAAAAAAAATTCATCATTGTCGTCATACCTTATTCTCACGAGTGGAAATGATTTTTGAAAAAATTATCTTTTGATGTTTTTTTTAACAAATAAGATCTCTTCAAAATATTCAGAAATAATTTTTGAAAAGCTTTCACGAAACAATTGAAAAAAATGAAAAATAAAACAAAGTAGGATTGACTTATTTAAATTATATTTTTATCTTTAAAGATGAAAGTCAAAGCTCTGGTGAGTGTTATTGGTGAGAACACCGGATAGAATATGGCGTGATTGCAGGGGATCCTAAGCCTATTCAAAGCTGGATTAGAATTACACGTCAGCTGAGTGGGTGACGAATATAGATGACGTCATCAACGCTGCTTACGTGTCATCCACCGAATAATCAATAATTAGAGATTGCATATATATATATATATATATATATATATATATATATATATATATGAAATTTATTTCTACACCCTTTGGTGTGATTTCTACACTCCTCCTATTTTGGAGTGTAAAAATTATTTTCATATATATATAAATTAGTGTTGATTTCTACACTCCTATTTTAGAGTGTAGAAATTATTTTTTGGAATGTAAAAATTATTTTCCTATATATATATATAAATTAGGATGCTGAAGAATGTAATGTATAAAGAAGGTTGAATTAGTATTTATTTTGTAGTAATATGTAATATATTTATAAGCTTTTTTTATGAAGTATGTTAAATTTATATTTTGAGGATTGAATTTTAATTTTTTTAAAAAAATAAATTCAATTATTGAATATATCCGAATTACTTCATTCCCCTTTCGAAAAATGAAAATAGAATGAAGTTTTAAGTATGGATATGGATAGGAGTTCCCGACACATACACAAACCATTGTCATTCCTAATTCATTGAGAGTTTATACCAATCTAAAAACTTGGGTAAATTTTTATTTTGGTCCTTGTAGTTTAAATAAAATTTTATTTTGATTCTTATAATTTTAATTTGTACGATTAATATTTTATAATTTAGCTAGTTAGTATGTTAGTGTGGGAAAAAGGGTTGATTAAGTTTGAAATCATCATCTGGTACAAGAAACTGAAGGTGTTTACCATTTAGACTACCACTCACTTACGAGCTCTTATGAGCTTAAAATGATCATGATATAACGAATATATTCTTTGCTATCCTAATAACTTTTCTTAACGCAACGAAACACATAAATTTTTATCAATGCGAGAAACATGTAAATTAAGCACGTGACGAAATGTTTTGGGTAAGAACTTTCATGATTTAGAGGAACATAGATTTTGTCAAAGAGGTAGGCACGTGCAAATATTTGAGGTTTTGTATTCATTAGATTTAACGGAAAAAAGCAGTTGTGGCTCAAGATATTTAGCAGAGCCATATAGATGACATATTTTTTGTGTGTAATAAAAAACAAATTTTTCTAAGTAAGGATAAGAATAAAATATTGGGAAAAACTATAATACACACTTTTTATTTGAAGTGTATGGTGCATACCCCATTTAATAGTTAGTAAATGAGAAATTTTTAATCTGGGCATTTAAATTAATAAATAGCTACAACTTAAATAGCCAGTTAAATATAATTTTATGAATCGTTATGAGTTTTTATGGCCAGATGTTTTGTTATGATTTGATTTATTATGAATTCTATTGGTATGCTTGGTAAATTATATGAATCTTTATGATTCATTTATGAATTCTTACGAATATAATCATAAACATTTTATGAAAATTTGTGGTTATGTTATGAATCACAAATTAATTTA
>BRYF01000005.1:5815000-5817500 GCA_030159135.1 Actinidia polygama | reverse complement strand
AATGTAGTATTACTATTTATATTAAAGAGACCAAGTTTGTATTGCGATTCTATGTTATTTTAAAATAAAAATTGTTCAATCAGAGCTATGATTTTAGTGCATTTTGTGTGAGATATATAGTTGGTTCCGATAATCTTGAGTAGATAAAGACTGACGGATGGTTTAAATCATTACCAGATTAAAAATATATAGTTCAATTTGTTATAATTAAAATCATAAAGTTTAATTTGTTTCCATGATCAAACTCTAAAATTTTTTATGTGATTTTTTCGAGATTTTTTTTCACAAAAAAATTTATCCCAAATTTGTATTTTTAATGCATAGCTCTGAATTTAGGGTAGGTGTTTCTGCTGTGCTACATTGACAATATGGAGCCCAATCCAATTTCAAAATGTGACCGAAATTATTTATGTTTTAAGATTTGTCGAGTACATATTACATATGAAAAATTAAGTTGATCGAAAATCGAAAGGCACATGATCGATTCATATTTGTGTTAAAAATTATCCTCAGAATCATATTTGTTGTTAACGTTTATTTTTAAAATTATACTTATCGTCTATTTTTTTAAAGATAAATATGATTCAATCATATAATTATCGATGTCCGATCAATCTATCTATCGATCGATCGATCGATCATATATATATATTGAATGTTTTACACATAATACACATGAATGATTCCAATCCCATACCTGGACTTGAATAATTCAGACAAAAGCAAACATAAGTCATTTCTCCAGTTGTTTTACAGCTTATGAAAAGTACAATTTTCTAGATTATTTTTAAAGAAAGATACATATTTTTTAGTGGCTGACATGCTTTATTTTCAGGTTTGTTTTTATAAGTAGTAACTAAATACCCAACTCATGGATTTGCCGGGAACATGTTTTCATAATGTACTAAAACAATAGTAACCATAAAAATAGTAGGGAAATACTTTGTTGTCTACCATCCTATAGGGTGTGATTATTGGGCAAAATATACATTGATAAATGCAAAAAATATAAAAAATCGGTGAAAATATATAGAAATATATATATAAATATTCGTGACAAGAGTGCATTAACCACCACCTTAACAAGACCAAAAATTATATTATAAATAAATGTATAAATATCGGTGCAAATTTATTGAAACGTACTTCTACTAACTACCGTCCAATTAATAGACAAAATATATATTGATAAATTTCATCTGGCTAGTGATTCCATTCAAATATATTCCTTTCATACTACTTTTTTTTTTAATTGTAATATTTTTTTATTAGGGTTAGTTTATTAAAATACTCATTTTTACGCAAATATTTTTCTATATAAAGAGATATTTAGGTAAATTAACTATGATAAAAGACAAAAAAAAAATAGTGTGTAAAATTCACTACACTAAATTTCTCTTATAAATAAAGAAAAATATATTTTTTTCCTTGCAATCTCTTACTCTCTTCTTTCTTTTTCTTTGTTGCAAACGCACTCGTCCTAATAAAAAAACCCACCAATTTGATAGGTGGTAGTTAGTGCTCAAAAAGTGTAAATATGATTTAAGTGTATTAAAATATATATAAATATGTGCAAAATCTAAAAAAAATTGTAAATTTTCATTGTAGGGTGATATAACATGACAATGATAGCAAGATATCACTAATTAATAATAAATTTAGCACACAACTTTTTTAGAGTTCAAAGGTTTAGATTGAATTGTGCAGTTCAAGCATTTTAGATTTTATTTGGGTCCAATTTGACGATCCAAATCGTTTATATTGTAGGTTTTATTATAAAGATCAATAATATAAAAAATTATGTTAATCGGATACAAAAATGTATACAGTCAATTTTATAACTTAATAAAATAAGTATTGTTGTATACATGATTATACTCACCCACCCATTTATATTTATATAAATTGATACTGATCGATTTATCAATATGTAGGGGATTGATCAATGTGATTTTTTAATTGTTAAGTTCTCGATAAAATCTATAATGTGAATGATTTTAGATCATCAAATGAATTAAAATGTATCCAAATAAAGCCCAAAATAATTTAACTACATCTGTCCAATACTGTAGAGAAGCCTAAATCTACATAGGGGATGAGGAAACCAGTTGGTTAAATATGACTAACTTGTTTGAAAAATCAACATTGTCATTTCTACATAGTAGTAGAGATTATCATGTTTAGATTTTTAAAAAAATCAAAACTGTCATTTATACACAATAAGCTTTATCATGTTTAAAATTTGGGTAAATTTCAATGAATTTTTATAAGGTTCCTGACAAATACAATCACATTTAATTTTAGAAATAACATTGATCTTCTTTACTTTTAAAATTAATGTCAAGATTTCCTCTTAAAATGTATTTTTGTACAAAAATGACAAACTTGCCATTTGATTAAGGAATTTTTTGTCCCAATACCCCACTAAGATAAATTAAAGTTCTCTTTTTTTTTTCTTCTCAAAACACCATTTTTTTATAAACTATTTTATTTTTATTTT
>BRYF01000005.1:5707500-5710000 GCA_030159135.1 Actinidia polygama | reverse complement strand
GATGTCGCAGACGGAGGCGGACTAGAGGGAGGCAGTGGTGGTAGATCGAGTTTCTAGAGAGAGAGGGAGGAGGTTTTGCACACGAATTTGTGACTACAAGCTTTCTGTTCTTTGTGTGTGTGAGAGAGAGAAGAAAATCAAAATTTTGCAGCAAAATCAAAATAGCGCTATTTTGACAAAACAAAACGACGTCGTTTTAAGCACTCCAGGAAAAAAATCAACATCATCAAAATGACATCATTTTGGTCACCCCGAGAAACTTCCATTTCAGAGGATCTTAACCCATTTCACATAGATAAAATTAATAACAAGGACATAAATAAAGAACTTTCTTGGTGAGAAAGTACACAAAGAAGATGACAAAATAGGGTAGTTAGTAGACACACTGGAGCCAGGCATGTGAGCCAATAGGTGAGAGGGGAGCTTCTAAATGCGCACCAAACTTGGTTTCATTACAACTTGGGAGCTCCACCCTTCTTTTATTCTTTTTGTATCTATAAGACAAATATTTTTAAATCTTTTAAATTATCTTTTATTATTTACGGTTGGAATCCATTCGAGTTAATCTGAGATTTCACTTGAGATTATTTTTTTCTCCCAAAAAATATCACTTTCTTCTTCTCAAATTTGTGGACATAGGTTGTGATCCAATTGGTAAAAAATCTTTAAAGCTAGGCATATTTTTTATTCATTAGATCATTTTTTTAGTTGGACCCATACAAAAAAACTAAAACACTAATTTTTTCCCTCTCAAACTAGCAACACTTTTTCAAAATCATTATACTTTCTAATTTGTTCTATTTTTTATTGCAATATATCTCTTATCTGATATTTATATTTTATCTGTTTTTTAAATTATAAAAATCTAACGAGTACGCTTAAAAGTGATTTTTTTTTTGCGTAATGTCTATTGGCACGAGTAATTACTAATTACTAATAAAATTACTAAAATAGGCAAAAAGCTAGCTAGTACGCCCACTCACATTCCTCTACTTGGCTAGCAATTGATACAGCCATTGGTAAGTTGCCCTCTCAACCCCTCTGTCCCTATCCATCGTGGACCACCATATCCAAACAAAATTTAAATTTTTTTAATTTTTTAGTTTTTTTTTTAAATTTAAACAAAATTCATATTTTTAGATTCATCTCGTTAAAAGAAATGAAAAAAATTAAAAAATTTGATTAAATTAAAAAAAAATATTAAAAACTCAAAAACCAAAACATACAAATATAACTTTAAAAAAGTAACTGAACTGTCTTAGTAAACGTTTTCATTTCATCTTTTGATCACAATTTTTATTATTTTGATTCGTTCTTATTTTATAAAGAAACATTAAATTTCAAAATATTCTAAATGTCTTTATCTTAATAAAAATTTATTCAATTCTTTTAAAAATGATCCCCAAGCTCGCTAGGCTTGTAACGAAATGAGCTTTCATATAGGCTCCGTTTGGTAATGCTTAAAAGTCAAGTTTTTTTTAAACTAGCTACCAAAAGGCCAATTTTTTTTGATTTTTTTGCTTTTTTGGCTTTACTTTAGCTAAAACTAAGCAAATAAGCAAAACTAAAAAAGCAAAAAAGCCAACTATGATTGGTTCTTTTGCTTATTTTAAGCAAAAAAATTAACTGAAAAACTAAAAAAAGCTGATGCCAAACGGAGCCATAGTTGGGGAACATGGTAGGACTGGACTGTGTGGTAAATTCTCACGTGGGACGCATGTGCATGATAGACGGCATTGATTGGGAAGAGAGAGACACAGAGACCCACTGTCCCCACCAATGAATTTTAGTACCCAAACTCTGATTTTCGCAACTTGGGCATGTGACATTGTTTCCAGTGCTTTCTCGAAGGACAGTGTTCAGTTTTTATAGCCTGTAGATGTGAAATTAAGGCTCCATTTAGCACCAGATTTTTTTAGTTTTTTGGTTGATTTTTTTATTTAAAATAAACAAAAAAGTTATTCAAAGTTGACTTTTTTATTTTTCTGATTTTGCTTATTTGCTTAATTTTAGCTAAAGTAAAGCTAAAAAAATCAAAAAATTTAGCCTTTTTTTATAGTAAGCTTAAAAAAAGGTTGACTTTTAATCATTACCAAACGGAGCCTAAGTATTTTGAATTTTACTTTTATTTATTTTGATAATTTAAATTATTTATATTATAAATTACGTTATAAAAATTAATACTTTAAACGTCATCTTGATTAAATGAAAATTAATAGTTATTTTATATTAAAATAAATATATATAAATTTTGGCAACCATTCTAGTACAAATTTCAAGAAAAAAAATATAACCAACAACTTCTCTGCAGTACACATTTTGAATTGCAGACTTGTGCAATTCAATCATTTTGAGTCTATTTTAGGTCTATTTTACTGATTTAAATCGTTAAAATTGCAGACTATTATTAACATCAATGTAACAAATCATCTTAATTTTTTACAAATTAATAGACGATCAATATCAATTTATATTAAGATAAATTAATATAAATTTTGAA
>BRYF01000005.1:5612500-5615000 GCA_030159135.1 Actinidia polygama | reverse complement strand
TATATTTTTCAATATCTGCTTTTAAATAAAAAAAAATGATAGATAACCATAAAACCCCTAAACACAATTTTATATATAAAAAACTTTATTCTGAGTATTGCCCACATAGCTTGATAGTTGATCTACACCATACACTTGTCTTTCTATGTAGATTTTCTTGGTATTTAGCATTTATGTTAAATAATAACTTTTAACAAACACCCACATAGTTATGTAAACAATCAACTTTTTGTTGGGAACGAATCCTAGGACCAATGAAAAATGTATACAAATTAAACAAAAAAAAAATCCTTTCGTGAAAACTTACTAGTGAATTAGGGTTATACCCGAGAGATCTCTCTAGATCGATCTTAACTAAATTTCGAAACCATTTCTAAATCAAAATGAACAACGAATACAAACTCGATTTGACCTCACGATCTTCTACAGTATTTCTTTAGTGTGTTCCGATTACAAACAAATTGTGGACTCTAATACGTAATCTATTTTGCTCTCTTTTCAATATATATCTATATATATATATATATATATATGTGTGTGTGTGTGTGTGTGTGTGTGTGTGTGTGTTCGTTTATATATATATATATTTAGAATATCTGAGGGTGAAACCCTAAAGAGCTGCTGTGAATGCACACATATATATAGGCTGCGGTAGTGACCTCAAGGAGTCAATAAGAATTGAGCTTCCTACAAAAATAGTAAAACCTAATTCAACCTAAATCAAATTCCTATTTTTCATAAACCCCCTATCCAATAAGATGGACTCGCTTACAGAACTTTCCTTACTAAACCGTTTACCTGATGAGTTCCCAGAAATAAAGAAATTCTATGAGCTATCGAAAATAGGATTTCATAGAAGAGACCAGCACGATAGATAGGACTTATCCAAAGCCGCTTGCACTTGCCACAAGAAAAGGAGGTTGATTTCCATAGTCCGCTTGAACGAAACCAGAAAAGTACTACACCATTTTGGGCCATTAGCTTAGATCATACCAGATTCTGTCTTTTCCATCGATATGTTGGCCATGATATAAATTCATGTTTCACCTTTTGAAACATGATACCCAACATGAATGACCATAATCGATTAAATTGGGAAGAGATTCGAGTCATTGCCGTTAACAATCCGAACCCCAACATGGCAATTTACCATGATCCCTTACCGAACCATATATAGAACGATTGCTCCATCTACACAGTCGAGTGGGACCATGGCTGGGTAAATAATGTTCACTATCAACCCTAAGGTTTCCATCCATCATGTCTCATCAAAAAAGATACGATGATCGGGATTAAATATACTTGAAAGTGGAAAATTCCTCATGATGTCAGAAGTCCCACCCAACAAGGAGAGTCCCAAGTCACTGTAGCCTTCGTTGATGACATTTTCGATGAAGACTATAGGCAATACATACTGCCATGGGACAGGAAAACTCAGATCATCATTAGTAGGAGGAACCTAGGTTTGGTTAACCTTCAACTGAGTCAATCTATAGCTTTCTCACAATTCTTTCTAAGTCAGTGAGTACCCCTTGCTAGTACCTTATAAGTATCTATACATCTTTCTCAATTAGATATGGGAAGACATCTCAATCTTTAAGAGGGCCCTAATAATCGGAAGTCATTCCATTGGTTCAGAACCATAGTTGAGATAGAGTTAATAGTTGAGATAGAGTTAACACCTTCCTCGCCCTTTTGGGGCGTTTTGACTCCATCAATCGGCTTTTCCCAATGAGCTACATAATCCTTATCGTTCGTGTCTCTATAGCAAGCGGTTTCATCAAGAGGGTAAGGGATAGAGAGGCCCTATCACACACAATTGGAGCATAAAAGCTATCGACTTGTAGAGAAAGACTTGTACAAGTAGGCGGACGAAGTGGCATTTTTAGCTTTCGTGTACTGCTCGTCATCATCCTATCGGCACTTTACCCGAATGTGCCTTAGTTTTTTAGAAACCTCCGAGACTAAAAAAGGCACGCCTCGGCTTATGATAGATCTTTAGCCCATGTATTCCCTTGAGAGCTTTTCATAGTACTAGTGGGTTTCACAATCAAGTGCCTTAGTTTTTCAACCTAAAACAAATTGTTCTAATGGGCTATCATTTCAAGCCAGTAGTCTGTCAAGTGGAGCCTTCGAAATGTCGACTCAACAGGGAAAAGCTGTGGAACTGGAAGAGGAAAGATGAACCTGTTGAAACAACTAGTGCTTGCTCGGATTCTACCTTAGTCGCTATCGGCTTGCCAATGCTTCCTCCGCCTAGTTGAAAAGCCAAAATAAAATGAAGGGGAGAGGTGAACTTGACCACAAGAAGTTGGTTGGAGTTGATCTAGAACCACTGCTAAATAAGTATAAGATGTTAGAAATTTATGGTGAATGAAAGCCAAATTGTGGCTGGAATTATCAGCTAAATGTGGAGTTGTTTAGAAGCCCAAAGGGAAACTATTTTGTCACTAATGACAGCAATTTTTTAAGCCCTAATGGATGGGGTTATAGAGCCATA
>BRYF01000005.1:5602500-5605000 GCA_030159135.1 Actinidia polygama | reverse complement strand
AAAAAGAAAAAATATGGGTTCGAATTCGATCCCATTAGGAAGTGCAAAAGGTATGTCGTCAGAGTCAGTGCGCTTATAATTCATACCACTAAAGAATAATAATTGCATTTTCACCCTTATCTGAAAATTATATTTCGAGTTCCATATAATTAAATACTTATTAATCTCCTTACGTTAATATTATACATACCCGTCGATTAAAATAATTACTGACAATTATAATTAATCGATATCTATAAAAATTTCTTGAGACCTTCCACATAACTTATTTGACATGCTAGATATAAATTAACATGTAGGGTTGATATAATCAAAACTTATAAGCTTCATCAAAGGGGTATTATCAATCCTTAAATTAGGACACAGATTCCGTTAATAATTAATATTGATCATACACGTAATGTGACCATCCAATTTAATAAGTTTGTTCATCGACAAAAGAATCTCATTCCATGTGAATCAAAAAGATCAACATTAAATACACATGTATAATAATTATTTCGGGATTAAGAGTATAAATACTTATAATAACCATAGGGTACTAATTATCTTATAAAGTCAGTACAAAATCAATATCTTAAAAATGGTCCCATTACACACAAAGTTTACTAGCACAATAACTCAAAACTATATTGTTTTTCGTAGTCAAGACAATCCTATGATACAGTCCTACCGATGGTTTGTCTAATTTTATCAAAGGCTATAAACTAAAAACTTATGTTCCACATAATTGATGATTAGATCTTTCGTGTGTAGCCAAACTCTATACACTTAATCATTTACTATGAATAATAAAAGACACACAAGCACCATCTAAATATTATCAAGCTTCTAAAAAAAGCCTGTTTGGCCTTGCCATTCCCAAAAGACATTGGGTTTAGTGCCGAAAGCCCATCGGAATCTCTCTAAAATTCGAGAGCCTGGTTGGGTTGGGCCGCCAAAATTAAAAAAGTCCAAGGCCCAAGAACAATCCAAGGACCCTGGTTGGACGGGCTTTGGGCTTGGGCTTGGGCTCAGGCTCAGGCTCAGGCTTGGTGGGTAGACTTCGGTCCATTTTTAATTTTTTAAACAATGTGAGTGTGAGAGAAAGTGTGTTAGTTACTAACTTAATGCTTTCTTTCATTTCTTTTTTTTTGAGGGGGCTAGATGGGCGGGCGAGCTTTGGGTTTGGGACACCTAAGCCCAAGCCCAACCCATAATAATTAAGCAGGTTCAGGCTTAGGCCTAAACTAGGCTTTTGGCGGCCGCGGGCAGGTTTCGGGTGAGCTTCGGGCCTCATATTTTTTATATCCCTAAACATTATGATACAACATTGACCACATAGATTCTCATCAAAATAGAATAAAGTTTTTTATTAATAAATAAAATTAATACTAAGTTCCATAAAAAAAAGGCTTTTAGTATATTTTGTCCAACACTTATCAGAAACCCACATATTTCTTTTGAAAGGAATATAAATCTACTATATAGAATTAAATTATTGTTGTTTAGCTTATGAACTACCCAAAAAAAGAAGAAAAATTATTGTTTTCATTCTTTAAATTAGCCCAGTCAATAACTCTTTTAATTTATGCTTAATAAGCAAATTAATAAAATAAAAAACATACGAGTAGTGAGTATAGTTGATAAAGAATGATTCGTCGATGAAATAATAAAAGCTAAATTTTTTTAAAGGCAAGTACACCTTAATCTATATGAAAAAAGATACATAGTAAGACCTTTTTACACACAAGGTTTTATTTTCAAAAAATATTTTCTATTCAAAAGGCTAATTATTTGTTAAATTATTAAATCAACGTCCGAGTTTTTGAGAAAACGAGTGTTTAAGAACATTCTATTTTTTTCTTTTACGAAACACAAAATGTCAAAAAAGAAGAAATTAAATGAAAATTTGGGTCTTATACATATGATTGTTAACCTTGTTTAAGAAAATAACAAAGACACGTGTTTGACGAAGTGATGATGGCTAAATTTTGACAAATATCTAAAGATGTCTATGATCACTTCATCTTAAGTTAAGGGACAAGAACTTAAATGATTTGGCTTGCTTTCATATTTGGCTCAAATCAACAATAGCTCCACTCATTTTTCATTGTAACTAGATTCAATTTTTAATAAAAGTTTCCAAGTACCCAAAGTGGCCACACATAATTAGAGATGGCAATTTCGCCCAAAAATTGATGGGGCCCGGCCGAATCAGCTATTTGGTCGGAGATAGGTATTACTCAATTTTTTGCCCATTAGATGCGGGTATGGAAAGGAATAGAATACCCACCAAGGAATGGATCGGTATGGGTGAACTAACTCTAAACTTGAATATTTGAACCTGAAATTTATTAAATTTATTTATTTAACCCTATATACATAGACACACACACTCAGACATACACACTCAGACATGCATATGAATAAGGTTTTGAGAATGGATGATCATGTGTTGGATTTGTATTTATGCCATATTATTATTAATTTTTTTTATGTTCGAATTTGATATATGAAT
>BRYF01000005.1:5580000-5585000 GCA_030159135.1 Actinidia polygama | reverse complement strand
ATCATAAAAATTAATTTTTTTAAGACATGGTAAGTCCTTATTTGGAATATGAAAATAGATGGCCAATTCACACGAGGTTTTCATTTTCTAAGAATTATTTTCCATCCTCAAACTTGTGCATAAAATTAATTTAAGGCATTATTGTTGTCCACAACTTGTGGTTCGTCATAGATATTATTTTGTTTTTCTTCTTTTTTTTTCACTGAGATAGAAAGATATTGGATTTATGTAAAGGAAAAATATTTGGATTATTGGCTTTTAATAATTAAAAAAATATTTTCTATTTTTTTTTTAGTGTTTTCCACCACTACCACTGCCAGCACTGCCATATCTACAAACGTCGCCGCCACTGTCACCACTGCCTAGAACAATAAAATTATATTGTTTGATTTTTTAAATAGTAACATTATATTTTTAGTTTTTTTTCTCTTTTTCACCACCACCACTGCTGCCACCATTATCGTTGTCACTACTACTAATGCCCAAAACAGCGAAATTGTACCATTTGCTATTTTTAATAATTAAATTATTTTATGAATTTTTTTAACTGTTTTTAACTATTACCGCAACTGTCATAGTCACCGTCGGCATTGCCCAGAATAGTGAAAGTATACTGCTTATTTTTTTGAATAGTTAAATAGTTTTTCTTTTTTTTTTTACTCTTTTCCACCACCACAGTCATAGCAAAACGCAATGAAATTCTAATATTCGTTAAATTGATCAGTATTTGAAATAGTAAAATGTAACGGTTCCAAACAGTAAAATTTTAATGTAACAGACAGTCAAATTTTTCAATGTTACAGGTCGTCAGTGACCAACCGAAAAGTCACTGGTTGGCCTCTAGTGGACGACGACAATAGTGTAGATGTAGTTAGAGTTAGAAAGAAATTTTAGTAGTGATGTATAAAGAAACATGGGGTGTAAGGAGAAATTTTTTTGGATGTATACAAAATAACATGAGTATTTTTGTTCATTTTGGTTAAGTGGAGTTTTGGTTTTAAAGGTTTTTTAAATGAACTTATTAAGCTAAAAAAATGCTCTCATAGAGTTATCATGGACTAATTATTTTTTCTTGAGAAAATTGTAGAAGGAACTTACTCTTTCTACTTGTGTTCATATGACAACAAAATTTTTCAAAAAGATTACAGTATGGTTATTCATCATAGGGGAAACTAATTGAGAAACGTGATATTGAGATTTTAAAAAAAAATATATTTTTTTTGTCCTTGGGTCACACTCTTCTCAAGGCCTCAGCATTATGAATGGTTCATATCTATATTTAAAACTTAGTGTAATATACTATGACTTAAAATATACCGAAAACACCCTCGTATGCTATTAAGACGTCACGTGGATCTTAAATGAACGAAAGATAGATAAATGTGTCACATTAACACTTGACTTAAAGTGC
Organism: Actinidia polygama; assembly: GCA_030159135.1. Classification (NCBI taxonomy): domain Eukaryota; kingdom Viridiplantae; phylum Streptophyta; class Magnoliopsida; order Ericales; family Actinidiaceae; genus Actinidia; species Actinidia polygama. The sequence continues at coordinate 5,583,589 of BRYF01000005.1, read as the reverse complement.
AAAGGAATTTATAGGCGCAATTAAAAAGAAATGGCAAAAAGAATATTGTAGTCAAAGTATAAGAGTACAAAATATAATTTATCCAAAAACATAATTATAATAGTAATTTGTAATTTGGCCCTTTAGGAAACTCTGTTTGGCAATCCGCATGGGGTTGAATACAATATCTTTCCTTTTTTTTTTTTTACACAAATACAATATCTTTCCGTCTCATTAAAAAGAAAACAAATCTATGACTAACCACAAGTTGTGGTCAACAATAATGCCTTAAATTAACAGGATTCTCTTAGGCCAATCCAATTTTTTTTTAAGTTCATAACTAAATAGGTTTTGTCTATTTGGTTTTTAAGTAATTAAGTCATGACATTAATTTAGTCTCCAAATACCCTTCCGGAAGCTTGTCCACTCTGCACGTCATGCATCGACTTATCCATTTATCTATGGGGTAAGTTAATACACTAATATCATATCAACAATAGTTTGAAAAAAAATAATTTCAATAACATAAAAACATCTAAAATAATATCATAAATATTAAATTATAAAATATTAATAGATTCGATCACCGCAAATAACCATCCACCGCAACCACCATCTATTAACCACTACCCATCACCACTATCACCCCACACCTACCACAACCATCAAACACCAACTACCTACAATCCCCGTCAACGACCACACCTCTCCACCCCAACCATCGTCGCTATTAATCACCACCCCACCCCTCCAATGACCACCAACCACTACCATTATCGCAAATCACCTACCACAGTTGCCACCTATCACCACCGCGAACCACCACAATTACCACCCACCACCGTCAACCACCACTACCCACCCACCATTGTCATCGTCACCCCACATCAACCACCACCGCCAACAAAACCTTCATCGCTATCATCACCGCCAACAAAATCACCCCCACCAACCATTTTTTTTGAACGGCAAAGAAGCATATTTCAATATATGATAAGAGAGAGAGAGAAAAAAGATTAGAAAATAAGAGAGAATAGCCAACTAAACAAGTTGATAAGAAGACAACCGAACAAGCAGAACCTCAAAACCAATACTATAGTATAGACTAGAAAAAAACATAGCAAAAAATTCTATCACCAATTGGATACCCACGAGCATACCACCCCCACCAACCTTGCCAATCACTATAAACTATCAATTTCCAACACTATTAACAATTGCTACTGTAAAACACCCCCTATTACCCAGCACCACTGAGAATTTCTACGGACTGTGACTGTGAATTTTTATAGTGCAGGACTGTGAAATTTCATAGTCCCTAACAACCACCACCAACTATTGTTTCATACCACCAACAACCGATTGACACTGAGAATTTTAAAGTGTGGCTTTATAAATTTTCATGATAAACAATTATAAATTTTTTATAATCTGCGACCACTGCCAATCATCACAACTACCTTACTATTGCAACTGAGAATTTTCACAGTATAGAACTGTGAAGATTTATAGTGCAGGACTGTAAAATTTCACAATTCATAATAGCTACCACCTACTATTGTCATTTATCACCAATACAACTACTACCAACCATGATCGCATAGTATGCATTGATAATTTTCACAATCCGGCATAATAAAATTTAATGATGCACGATTGTGCCATGACCACTACCATCATCCTACCAATCACTACAACAACCATTAACCACCCCAAAACCACCATTCACTGTCCCCACAAATCAATTTTAAAATTAAAAATATAAAAAAAAGTAAAAAATATAGAAACTTAGTAAAAAATTACTTTTTATAAATTTATAATTTTATATTTAATGTGCATCTTGTTTGATAGATCTTATTGAGAAGATTCAAAAATATAAATTTTATTAAAAAAAATTGTGCACAGTAAAATTTATTACATTTGAAAGTTTGTAATATAAAAATAGATTAAAAATGTCACGTCGGCACTCTGACGAATATTTTTCACGGACTTTTAAGGTATTTTAATCTTTTAAAAATATGTAAAAATAATAAAATACAAAAATTTTGGTTAGAAACTGCTTTTTTTGTTTTTTGTAATTTTATACTTAGTATTAATTTTTTTTAGACTTCTCAATAAATAGATTTAGAAAATCTAAGTTTTATCAAAAAACACTGTGTAGTATAACTGTATAAGGTATGACATTTTAAAGTTTAAATTATAAAAATACAAAAAATGGGGAATTTCGGATCAATGGGTAATACAAAAAATAATACTCTATCAAATATAGTTTGAGGTGTATTTATAATTATTTTTATATCACCCACTGCTTTTATCAATTTCCCTATCAATTACATTTGAGTCAAACGCTTGAAATATGTGGCAAGTAAAATAATAAAATTAACATCCGAAAGGACTGAGTTAGTTAATTGTTCCGCAGGGAAGACTTAGCTAGTAGCTATAGATAAGTCTTGGTAATGAGACCTAACCAAAATTTACCCTAAATTAATTTCAAGCACAAGTTTGAGAATGGAAAATAATTTCTTGAATTGGTCATTTTATTTTCCTATTGCATACAGATAAGGACTTACATGTCTTTAAAAATTTATCTTTTATTGTTTCAACTACGAATCATTCTTCAAAAACCATATCCACGTGTCGTTTCTAGAGGAAGGGGTCATTGTTCAAATCTTTTTTCCAGTTCTCACTTTTTATCTATCCACACCTTTCTATATATTATGCATTAATTTAGTACTAGTTCTAGATTGGAATATACGCATCGTTGTTTAGATTGATGAGAGCTTGGGGTGTGTGCTCCCCTAGGAATAATTTAGGTCTATTTTCGCTTGAATGATAGAATTAGGATGGTTCATCTTCTAAGTTTTATTAAATATATTATCAATGACAATAATTAATTTGATAGAACATCGGTAGACACATAATCGGATGTATATATTTCTCATGAGTACTATCGATATCGTTTAAGACAAGTATGATATAATCATATATGTGTCTCTCCATTCCAAATTAACCTAATATTTTTGTGTTAATAATTTGTTCAACGAACCTTACAAAATGAATAAATCAGATCATCAAATTAAGTGAGATGAGAATGAGCCAACAGCCCACAAAATAAAACCAGAGAGAAACTTGATCATAACTAAGACTTAATAAGACAAGATTCATGGGAAATGAAAACACAACTTAGAAGCAAGAAGACTTTGAGCAAGGACCACTTCCTCAAGATTAAAATCATTGATGTAAGCAGTGAAGCTACATAAAAAAAAATGAGAATTGGCTAGAGTTGTTAATGAACGATTCGTTATTGAAGACTTGGTTTAGTCTTTATCTGCCAAAAAAAAATGAGAATTGGCTAGAGTTGTTAATGAACGATTCGTTATTGAAGACTTGGTTTAGTCTTTATCTGCCGGGTAACGAAAGATTTAGTAACCAATTCCAGAACTCTTTGCCTTTAAATAGATACATTTCCCATGCTATAACTTTCACCTCACACAAACAATCACACACACACACACTCAATGTTTAATTAATTTACATTGCTTTATACTAAAAATCAAGATAATGGTTAGCACTTACTATTTTGTAACCATAGTAAGGGTCGTCATGGGCT
>BRYF01000005.1:5552500-5560000 GCA_030159135.1 Actinidia polygama | reverse complement strand
TGTATTTTTATAATGTCACATAACCTCATTTCATCTTTCAATTTAATAGTAGACGAAGGGAAGTAGTCATTATTCAAAGTTATAATGTCACATAACCTCGTTTCATCTTTCAATTTAATAGTAACGAACAGAAGTGATCATTATTCAAAGTCTTCTTTCTTCCAAGTGTTGTTTTCATTTCCCATCAAATCTTATGACGTCTTAGGTCAGGCTTTATCTTCGCTTTGTTAATCGGAATGGGCCATTTATTTTTTGGGGTCACCTCGATAATTTGAATCATTTATTTTATAGTGTGCCGAGCAGATTATTTACGTACAAAATTAGATTATGAAGACATTGATAGCCAGGGGCGGATCCAGAAATTTGATTCGGGGGGGCACAAATCGATATAATTTTGTATAAAGTTTATCAAGAAGCCTAATACATACCATATAATAATTTTTTGCATTCTACTTAATCTTAATGGGTAAGATTTAGGTTACTCAATGTGAAATAATTAGCTTGATATTGAGGCCAATTACTCGTGCATAAGAAGTAGGTTACAATTGATCATCTTGGTATGCAAGCTTATTTAGTGCTTTTACAACTAAAAATGCTGGAACAGTCATAAGTGATACTTCTGAAAAAACCAAAGTAAAAAAAGAGAATAAGAAGGGGTCTTTCAACCTGGTGCCACAAATAATGTGTTTTTCAACTATGTGCCCTAAATAATATTTTTTTTGATTAATAAAAAATTTATCACAACACAGTCAAATTAAACAATCACTTAAAAACAGGGAAGCAAAAACGTGAAAAAAACAAACCCCCAAAAAATTTAGTAGAATTCACAGTACAGTTGCCAAAAAAATTGAGTATAAAAACTCCCCACACCCTGATCTAAGACTAAGAGTATAATAAGAAAAAAAAATTATTCAGCTCCGATTCAACTTCTGTCTGGATGCACAATTCAATTTTATAGGGTAAATTACAATACATACCCTCAACTTAGCTATCTCCTTTAAATTTCGTCCTAAATATTATAAATATTTTACTTTAACCCTAGGGGCATAAATGCAAAAAAAAAAATTAAAACTTATAATTTTTGCAAAGTCAGGGGGGGCACTTGCCCCTCCTGGGCCTGCCTTCCATCCGCCCCTATTGATAGCCACATAATCATATTATATTTGCCTTAAAAATGGATGATCTGTTTTCAAAATCATATTTGTCATCTATATTTGTCTAACAAATGTGATCTAATTGTGTGACTATCAATTTTGCATGAATGACATGCTCAACAAATGCTACAAGATAAAAAAAATTCAGATGATCGAAATATGCCCAAGGTAGACCCCCAAATATTGAACGAAAACATGTATGCGTACCTAAAAATTAACGGACCTTGAAAGAAGCCTGTTTACATATTCTTGAGAAATTTTTGGCTCCGGCATTGCCCCTCCCCTATTTGTTTTGGCATTCTAAAAAAGGGGAGGGGCAATATATTTACTAGCAAGAAAATTAAATTACAGAAAATTAGCTTACTAAATTGAAGAAAAAAAATGGACTAATTATTTTTTCTTGAGAAGATTGTAGGAGAAGGAACTAAAAAAATTGGGCAATTATTTTTTTTTTTTACACAAATACAATATCTTTCCGTCTCATTAAAAAGAAAACAAATCTATGACTAACCACAAGTTGTGGTCAACAATAATGCCTTAAATTAACAGGATTCTCTTAGGCCAATCCAATTTTTTTTTAAGTTCATAACTAAATAGGTTTTGTCTATTTGGTTTTTAAGTAATTAAGTCATGACATTAATTTAGTCTCCAAATACCCTTCCGGAAGCGCGTCCACTCTGCACGTCATGCATCGACTTATCCATTTATCTATGGGGTAAGTTAATACACTAATATCATATCAACAATAGTTTGAAAAAAAATAATTTCAATAACATAAAAACATCTAAAATAATATCATAAATATTAAATTATAAAATATTAATAGATTCGATCACCGCAAATAACCATCCACCGCAACCACCATCTATTAACCACTACCCATCACCACTATCACCCCACACCTACCACAACCATCAAACACCAACTACCTACAATCCCCGTCAACGACCACACCTCTCCACCCCAACCATCGTCGCTATTAATCACCACCCCACCCCTCCAATGACCGCCAACCACTACCATTATCGCAAATCACCTACCACAGTTGCCACCTATCACCACCGCGAACCACCACAATTACCACCCACCACCGTCAACCACCACTACCCACCCACCATTGTCATCGCCACCCCACATCAACCACCACCGCCAACAAAACCTTCATCGCTATCATCACCGCCAACAAAATCACCCCCACCAACCTTTTTTTTTTGAACGGCAAAGAAGAATATTTCAATAGATGATAAGAGAGAGAGAGAGAGAGAGAGAGAGAGAGAGAGAGAGAGAGAGAGAGAGAGAGAGAGAGAGAGAGAGAGAGAGAGAGAGAGAGAGAGAGAGAGAGAGAGAGAGAGAGAGAGAGAGAGAGAGAGAAAAGATTACAAAATAAGAGAGAATAGCCAGCTAAATATGTTGATAAGAAGACAACCGAACAAGCAGAATGTCAAAACCAATACTATAGTATAGACTAGAAGAAAACATAGCAAAAATTTCTATCACCAATTGGATACCCGCGAGCATACCACCCTCACCAACCTTGGCAACCACTATAAACTATCAATTTCCAACACTATTAACAATTGCTACTGCAAAACACTCCTGTTACCCAGCACCGCTGAGAATTTTTACGGACTGTGAATTTTTATAGTGCAGGATTGTGAAATTTCATAGTCCCTAACAACAACAACCAACTATTGTTTCATACCACCAACCACCTATTGACACTGAGAATTTTAAAGTCTGGCTTTATAAATTTTCATAATAAATAATTATAAGTTTTTTATAATCTGCGACCACTGCCAATCATCACAACCACCTTACTATTGCCACTAAGAATTTTCACAATATAGAACTGTGAAGATTTATAGTGCAGGACTGTGAAATTTCATAATTCATAATAGCTACCACCTACTACTGTCATTTATCACCAATACAACTACTACCAACCATCGATCGCATAGTAGGCATTGATAATTTTCACGATCCGGCATAATAAAATTTAATGATGCACGATTGTGCCATGACCACCACCATCATCCTACCAATCACAACAACCATTAACCACCCCAAAACCACCATTCACTGTCCCCACAAATCCATTTTAAAATTAAAAATATAAAGAAAGTAAAAAATATAGAAACTTAGTAAAAAAATTACTTTTTATAAATTTATAATTTTATATTTAATGTGGATCTTGTTTTATAGATCTTATTGAGAAGATTCAAAAATATAAATTTTATTAAAAAAAATTGTGCACAATAAAATTTATTACATTTGAAAGTTTGTAATATAAAAATAGATTAAAAATGCCATGTCGGCACTCTGACAAATCTTTTTCACGGACTTTTAAGGTATTTTAATCTTTTAAAAATATGTACTAATTAATAAAATACAAAAAAATTGGTTAGAAACTGCTTTTTGTGTTTTTTGTAATTTTATACTTAATATTGATTTTTTTATACTTCTCAATAAATAAATTTAGGAAATCTAAGTTTTATAAAAAAATATTTTGTGTAGTATAACTGTATAAGTTATGGCATTTTAAAGTTTAAATTACAAAAATACAAAAAATGGGGAATTTCGGATCAATGGGTAATACAAAAAATAATACTCTTATCGAATATAGTTTTCCGTGTATTTACAATTATTTTTATATCACAAACTGCTTTTATCAATTTCCCTATCAATTACATTTGAGTCAAACGCTTGTAATATGTGGCAGGAAAAATAAAAAAGTTAACATCCGAAAGGACTACGTTAGTTAATTGTTCCACATGGAAGACTTAGCTAGTAGCTATAGATAAGTCTTGGTAATGAGACCTAACCAAAATTTACCCTAAATTAATTTCAAGCACAAGTTTGAGAATGGAAAATAATTTCTTGAATTGGTCATTTTCCATACAGATAAGGACTTACATGTCTTAAAAAATTATCTTTTATTGTTTCAACTACGAATGATTCTTAAAAAATCATACCCACGTGTCGTTTCTTGAGGAAAGGATTATTGTTCAAATCTTTTTCCACTTCTCACTTTTTATCTATCCACATCTTTCTATATATTATGCATTAATTTAGTACTAGTTCTAGATTGGAATATACGCATCGTTGTCTAGATTGATGAGAACTTGGGGTGTGTGATCCGCTATAGGAACAATTTAGGTCTATTTTCGCTTGAATGATAGAATTGGATGGTTCATCGTCTAAGTCTTATTAAATATATCATCAATGACAATAATCAATCTGATAGAACATCGGTAGTCACATAATCGAATGTATATATTTCTCATGAGTACTATCAATATGCTTTTCTTCTCTCAAGTATTCTAATAATTTTTTCATGATCTAAAATCATCCAAAGAGTGGACTATTTATAGGCTATTACGCACCTTTTCAATCACAACCATTAGCGAACAGTTGTGACCATTGGATCATTCCGTACGGTCGTAACTTTACAGATTTAACTGTATTCGTTAGATCACGATGTTACAATTAACGGTTGAGATCGCAGCGCTTCTAACCATCGCATCCTTTGGTCCACGCATACGTCACATCATCGCCAACAGTCGGCTTACTCAACCGCCACGCACACGCCCACGTCATCACCAACGGTCATGTGATTCAATGCTATGCAAGCGCCATGTTACTACCATGTGGCGCCAAGTAACAATAAGAAAGGGCGTCTGCAAGGCGCCTCGCGCCGACGTACTAAGTGCAAAGTGCGCCATCAAAGCGTCACATTGCAGCCACACAACTCACTGCCACGCTCACGCATGCGCGCGCGTGGCGCAGGTGCGGGTCATGGTGCGAAGCACCAGCTTCTCCGATTTATGATGCGAAGCACCATAACATAGCCCATTTAGATTCAAACATATTTAGTACTTAAAATAACTTTCTATATATAAAGAAGAGAGACATAGGTGAGGTGCAACCACTTCAATAAGGCGCGCGCCTCATGCGATTCTTAGATTACTCATCCTCGAAACTCAGATCTGATCGTCGCGAAACTCAGATCTGATCGTCATCACTAATCTAGTCGCACATCGTCGCAGTCGCACAAAGTAAGTGCCGCTTTTCTCTCTCTTCTCTGTCTATTTTTATTCTCGCATAGAAGAAATATTGTACTTTTTTATTTTTTTATTTTTTTCTTTTTTTTTGTTATTGTTTTTATTTTTCTATTTTATGTACTTTTTTTGGGGGGTCCTATTATTATTTGTATGATACTTTTTTTTGGGGGGGGCTATTATTATTTGTATGATGACTGGATGATTTGCTATTTTAATAAATTGCGCCTTAACTGATCTATCAAACGTATGTTATATTTTCTTTTTTATGTCGATAATGTGCGTCTCGCTTTGATAAGGCACACATCTTGCCACGTGCCTCGCGCCTGAGCTCTACAGGCTTTTACGCTTCAAGCCTTTAATAACATTGAGTCGAACCCTCTAATTTGGAGTTAAGTGTCATTTTACCCCTTCTATTAGCCAGTCGTTAGAAGAGTGACGGCAATTGGTCACATGAGGTACATGCGACTTAAATTGGGGGCACTATGGGGATTCCATGCTACCTAAGGGGGATATGCAATTTAGTGTAAAGTGCAGGGTTAAAAGTGGAAGTTACCAACCCTTCTCAAGTACATAATTCCCATTAGATTTATGGGTTAAAATTGCAAGTTATGCATCTCGCTACACAATGCCGTTCAAGCCTCCAAATTATGTGTAACTTGTGAAAATGTGAATGATTGATGTGGTGGGAAATATGAAGCTGGTGGTGATGGAGCAGTGAAAAAAGGCGATGGTGGTTGATCGTGAATTTCTGATTAGTGGGTGTAGATTGAAAAAATAAAGTTTTAAAATTTTAAGTGGGTGCATAAATATTCCTGAATTTGGTCACGCGATAGGACGTGAAGAGTTTGTCACTCTTTTGAATGGCTCGTTGACAGAAGGGGCAAAATGGCACTTGACTCAAAAATTCAAATGTTAGAGGCGTTACTAAACCATTCTGAAGCAAAAGAGGCAAAGCAGTGAAGTGGAAGGGTAAAGTATAATTTAACTAATATGGGCATGGCAAGAGTCAATGCCTTTATGCAAATACCTTGTACTTTGAAATCATGTTTGTAAAACTTATAAAAGAACCCAACTAAGATGTAATGGACCCAAATGTTTTCACGTTTTTGAGTTTTGCTTTGCTTTTAATTTTTTTCAGGTTTTGGTTCATTGCGTTGGACAGGCACAAAGACCTTGCTGATTTATCCAAATATCAAACCAGGTAGTCCTTGTGTGAACTGAATTTTTCTTTTTCTTAGCTTAATTGTCTTTCCCTTGTGTGTTTTAACGTCTTTTGGAAGGATTACTTTTATGAGAGTTGGGAGAGATGTTTTTTTCTGTTGTGTTATATTACACGATCATGCGTAGATCGAGTTAGAAGTTACAAGGATGTGCGTGTGTTCACAATAATGTGTTAGTTGATTCCCTCCCAGAAGTGAATTCTTTTACCGCAAGTGTACGGGTCGCGAAGTAGTAATAAACTCGAAGTACGAGTATCGATCCCACAAGGAATAGTGCCAAGGTGAAGACAAGAGAACTAAGACATTACGATGCAATCCTAACAAAATTTCTACTTATGCTTCAAAAAGGAAAAAATAAAAATATTGACTTTGGAGTTTGATGAGTTTTTAAACTAAATTTAAATTAAGGAAAACGATAAAAACTAGTTTAACTTGATAATAAAAAGGACTTAGAATCGATTGATCCAGTCAATTAGGATTCTCAGAATCACAATGGAAGCGTATTATAACTCAAATCTTTTACTACGTTGTGAGTCTCAGATTCGGAAGATTTAGCATTAAAACCTATTATTCCTACTTACTTCACCTCTAAATAAATCTGATTGTTATAACCACGGTAGTGCATCATCGATCCACATCACAACGATGTTATCGAACATAATAGAACTCTCAAGTTTTCGAAAGTAAATAAATCTGGTTGTTTTAATCATGGTAGTGCATCATCGATTCGATTAACAAGATTATTTATCGAACATAATAGAACTTCCAAGTTTTCGAATATATTTAGAATGGTGAAGAAGAGAAATTAAAAATAGAAAGATCTAACGGTGAAACTATTTTGCTTCCATTATTCATCCTAGATCCCAATCGACATTCACAAATGATCCCAAGTTAAGAAAACTAGCCACTCATGACTAGGGTAAACAAAAAGCTAGATAATGAATGCATAATAAATTTAAAGAATTAAATTAATTACTAATAACAATAAGATGCAATAACAATAAAGAACTTTTGCTAATTAATCAAAAATAATGTAATTAAATTGAACCAAACGTAACTTTAATG
>BRYF01000005.1:5542500-5545000 GCA_030159135.1 Actinidia polygama | reverse complement strand
ATATTTTTAAAAAAAATGCATCCAATCATTTGACTACCAATTTTTGATCAGATTAATTTTTGACATTAGGACCTACTCAGCAAGACACACAGAATGACCAATCTTAATTATATAATTCGAGCCAAAACAGACCTAATTAAACTTGAACTAAAAACATCATAGGTCAAGTTTGATAATAGATTTCTAAAGTAATTAACAATTCAATCACAATCCCCTTAGAGAAATAGTCCTACAGAATTTATTTAGTAATACCAACCCACCATAAGATTCTTAATCTTTTATTTTAAATGGATTAACAGTCCTAAACTATTAATCTAAAATTTAATTTTTGTATTAAAACATGATTCAAATAGATCTCATAGTACTAACAGTCAAATTTTACCTTCAAAATCTATTATGAAACGTATCCATTTTGTGGCCATAGGCCGAGCACACACCCCAAACTCTCATCAATATAGACAATAGACATAGACGACCGACTATTTTCCAATCTAGAACTAGTGCTAAATGAATGCATAATATCTAGAAAGATGTGCGTAACAAGTGAGAAGTAGAAAATAGATTTCAACAATGACCCTTTCCACAGGGTTTTTGAAGAACGATTCCCCGTTGAAACCATTGAAATTAATTTTTTTTAAGGCATGGTAAGTCCTTATTTGGAATAGGAAAATAAATGACCAATTCACACGAGGTCTTCATTTTCTAAAAAATATTTTCCGTCCTCAAACTTGTGCATGAAATTAATTTAAGGCATTATTGTTGTCCATAACTTGTGGTTCGTCATAGATATTATTTTGTTTTTCTTCTTTTTTTTCACTGAGAGAGAAAGATATTGGATTTATGTAAAGGAAAAAAAAATATAGCTTTGAATAATAAAAAAAATATTTTCTAATTTTTTTTTACTGTTTTCCACCACTACCACCGCCATATCTACAAACGTCGCCGCCACTGTCATCACTGCCTAGAACAATAAAATTGTATTGTTTGATTTTTTAAATAGTAAAATTATATTTTTAATTTTTTTTCTCTTTTTCACCACCACCATTATCGTTGTCACTGCTACTAATGCCCAAAACAGTGAAATTGTACCATTTGCTATTTTCAATAATTAAATTATTTTATGAATTTTTTGAACTGTTTTTAACTACTACCGCCACTGTCATAGCCACCGTCGGCATTTCCCAGAATAGTGAAAGTATACTGCTTATTTTTTTGAATAGTTAAATAGTTTTTTTTTTTTACTCTTTTCCACCTCCACGGTCATAGCGAAACGCAATCAAAATCTATTATGAAACGTATCCATTTTGTGGCCATAGGCCGAGCACACACCCCAAACTCTCATCAATATAGACAATAGACATAGACGACCGACTGTTTTCCAATCTAGAACTAGTGCTAAATGAATGCATAATATCTAGAAAGATGTGCGTAACAAGTGAGAAGTAGAAAATAGATTTGAACAATGACCCTTTCCACAGGGTTTTTGAAGAACGATTCGCCGTTGAAACCATAAAAATTAATTTTTTAAGGCATGGTAAGTCCTTATTTGGAATAGGAAAATAAATGACCAATTGACACGAGGTTTTCATTTTCTAAAAAATATTTTCCGTCCTCAAACTTGTGCATGAAATTAATTTAAGGCATTATTGTTGTCCACAACTTGTGATTCGTCATAGATATTATTTTGTTTTTCTTCTTTTTTTTACTGAGAGTAAGATATTGGATTTATGTAAAAGGAAAAAAAATAATAAAAAAAATATTTTCTAATTTTTTTTATTATTTTCCACCACTACCACCGCCACCACTGCCATATCTACAAACGTCGCCGCCACTGTCACCACTGCCCAGAACAGTAATATTGTATTGTTTGATTTTTTAAACAATAAAATTATATTTTTAATTTTTTTTACTCTTTTTCACCACTACCACTGTTGCCACCTTTATCGTTGCCACTGCCACTAATGCCCATAACAGTAAAATTATACAATTTTCTATTGTTAATAATTAAATTATTTTATGAATTTTTTTAATTGTTTTTAACTTCTATCGCCATTGTCATAGCCACCGCCGTCGTTGCCCAAAATAGTGAAAGTATATTGCTTATTTTAATAGTTAAATTGTTTTTCTTTTTTTTTTTACTCTTTTCCACCACCACGGTCAGCAAAACACAATGAAATTCTAATATTCGTTAAATTGGTCTTTATTTGAAATAGTAAAATTTAATTGTTCCAAACAGTGAAATTTCACTGTAACAAATAGTAAAAATTTTCACTATTATAGGTCATCAGTGACCAAGCGAAAAGTCACTGGCTGGTCGATTGTGGCCGATGACAATAGTGTAGATGCAGTTGGTTAGAAAGAAATTTTAGCGCTCTCATAGAGTTATGGACGAAAGTTTCTACTTTTAATTGTGTCTACAATCCTTTTACACTTTAGATTAAGTATTAATGTGACTCTTACATTTTTTTTTCTTTCAATTAAAATCCACGCAATGTATTTT
>BRYF01000005.1:5475000-5477500 GCA_030159135.1 Actinidia polygama | reverse complement strand
CATAGTAGCTTATGTGATTGATGCCCCTCACCTGAGCAAATGTTGCATCTTTGTTCTTGTGTAATACTAATTTCTACGTTTAGTAGATTATGTATTATCAATATAGTGGCTTCCCTTTTATTTATATGTTCACAATTTCAATCCAAATTTATTGTCATCAAAATATTTATTAGATATTATCATGTGCATTGCATGTGGTGGAATGTTCCACAGCTCAGTTATAGTCTCTCTATGTGATTTTTAAGACTCATTTTCTCCTTTTTTTAATACTTGAGTTTTAAGGAGTTGGATGAGATGGGCATGACTAATGGTATCAGAGCAAAATTGGACTTCTTTTCCTGCAGGATGAGTGTCCAAACCCTGTGGTCCAAGACGTGTTGGAATGTCCTACATCCAATTATGACTCATATGTGCAATTTATAATACTTATGTTCCATTCTCCTTAATATCTATTTGGATTTTAAGGAATTAGATGGGTTGGACCTTACCAAAATCATGTTGTTTAGGTAAAAATGGAATTAATATTATTTCAATAGAATTACTCATTTATACAAACTAAGGAGAACAAGAAAATAAATAAAAATTACTAAATCAATTACAGTTAATATTAGGAATAAAATCAAAAAAATTATTAGGAAGCATATTCTAAAATACATCATAAAATATCTGCAACACTCCCTCTTAAGTTAGGACGAAAATATCAATAAGACTAAGTTTGTTAAGGAACAGTCTTTAGAAGATAAGGACCAACAGATTTTGTGAGTCTGAGACGGAGAGTAACCACCGTGAGGGTTGGTTCTACCTTATCTAAAAGAGTTGGTGAGGAAGTTATGGTTTATCAGAAAAGCGAAACAAGATTATCAGATAAAGCTTGATAGAAAACGATTACCGAAGAAGCACCACTACCTAAATAAATAAGGCTGCCATAGAAAGCTCTATAGAAAAAGATTACCGAAGAAGCATCGATAACTAGAGAAACCAACAGTAAAAGGGTCTGAAGAACCTTAATGTATCATAAGAATGTAATGGAGGCCCACACAGGGGCAGACGACAGCATCAAGGCTGTTGCAGAAACTCTCCTACACTAGAAGAGGCTGTCGAAAGAGCAAAGAAGGTTGTTGGAGGTGACAGAGTGCCCTGGAAGGTGCGACAAAGCCTAGATAAAGTCGTTTGGGTTAGGCAACTTCCTATAGGGGTTAGTATATAGGGAGTCAGCATTTAGAATTTAAATTTTTGGCTCTGATACCATGTTGTTTAGGAAAAAACTTAATTAATATTATTTCAATGGAGTTACTCCTATTTATACAAGCTAAGGATAACAAAATAATAAAAAATTCTACTAAATCAATTATAGTCAATATTAAGAATAAAATTAATAAATATATCCGTTGTGTCAGTGGACAGGCGGCTGACCCAGCCATGCTCCTACGGACTAGCTGGTAGCCCATCACCAACTACCGACGTCTTCATCCGAGCGTGGGGTTTGAGTGGGTGACTTGTAAATTTTTAATTTAAGGAGGTAAAGTGCAAAATTTGAATAGTTTGAGGAATTAAAGTGTAATTAACCCAAAGTTATATGGGAGTTTCCTTTTAAGTTTTCCTGAAAATGTAATCTTTTTGCCACAAATATCTTAAAGAGCTTCAAATAATCCAAAAAAACTACAAATTGTACTTTAAAAAAATCATAATCTTTTGGGTAAAATAAGTTGAAAAACTAATCAAGTGATTATTTAAAATTGCTATCGAACACTGTAATGATAAACTTTTAAAAAAATCATAATCTTTTGGGTAAAATAAGTTGAAAAACTAATCAAGTGATTATTTAAAATTGCTATCGAACACTGTAATGATAAACTTATAATCTAAATAAGTTAGCTTATAAGTATGAATTGTGGGGTTGTTTGTTTGAACGAAAACAGGAAGAAAATTGAGAATAGACATCCGCGGAGGTTCTACGACTACGTAGGTAGCTTCAACCTGTCTTCCGTTCAACCAGTGATGCCCTAATTGCAATCACCGAAGCAGTGAGACGTGCCACTGAAGCTGTTTCTGGGAAACGGCCTTCCGATGGTCAAGTTAGACGTCCGAAAATATATAGAGAGAAAGTGTATGTAGTTCTGATAGTAAAGTTGCGCGTACCTTTGTGAGAACAACAATTCTCTTTTTATAGCCTAGTTCAACGCGTGGCTCGATACGTTAGCTGTTTTGTCACTTGATAGACTATAGCTCTGCACGTACCCAGAAGCCAAAGAAGATGTGCTTGAGTAGTGAAAACTATTCCCAACTAAATACATTTTAAATCTTCTTTTCCTCATTTGCTTTCAGATTATTTAGTATACAAGAAATGACATTTATAAATAAAAGCAGGGCTTTACAATGTTTTGAATACTGTAGCTTTTGGCCAAGCTTTGTTTATGAGATCTTTAGTTATGGTTTTCAAGTATTTTCCTTTTAGTGAATTTTTTTTCTTTTTCTTTTGATCAAAATTTATACTCTACCA
>BRYF01000005.1:5392500-5395000 GCA_030159135.1 Actinidia polygama | reverse complement strand
CACCAATTTGGCTACATCCACCGCTCACACCCACTTTCACTAAATAAATATTGTGTTTACAAATTGTGTATCACACAAACACACACTGTGTATCACCCACACTCAAAAAATACTCACTCCGTATTTTTGGCTCACAAACAACACTATTTTTCTCTCTCTACAATTGCACTCAAATTGCACACTTGCAATTTTTCTCTTACTCTCTCGGTGATTCTTCCTCACATATCCTTCCTTTGCCATTTGATGGCTTTTTATAGCAAATGGAGGGCACAAATAAAATTCATAAAGATAGGTGAGTGGTGAGGTTTTGTCTCCATTATTCACAAAACATGGATTGCATGTTCCATGGTTTTATCTCCACAAAACATGAGTTGCATGTTTCATGGCTTTATCTCCATCATTCACAAAACACGAGTTGCATGTTTCATGGCTTTATTCTCCATCATCCACAAAAGTCTCCATTCTTTAACAATCTCCCACTTGGACACTTTTGAATTGCAACTCATCCATTGCATCTATCAGTGAGCTGGGTGTGAGACTCTCTTGTCTTCTATCCTTGAAGACCTACTGAAGCTGAGCACAACTTCAGTTTCTCTGTAGTAACTATCTTGGTTAACATGTCAGCTGGATTCTTACTGCCCTGGATGTTCTCGAGTATTAACACCCCATCTTCTAATAAAGATCTGACGAAGTGATAACGAAGTCCTATATGCTTGGTCCTCGAATGAAATGCTGAATTCTTTGCCAGATGTATAGCACTCTGACTGTCACTGTGCAAAATATTCTTCATCTGTTTTAAACCCAATTCTGCTAACAATCCCTGTAACCAGATCATCTCCTTGCTGGCCTCGGTCACTGCTACGTATTCTGCCTCTGTAGTAGATAAGGCAACCATCTTTTGCAATTGTGATACCCAACTAACTACTGTAGTACTCACCGTGAAGATGTAACCGGTAGTACTCCTCCTATTGTCTACCTCACCAGCAAAGTCCGAGTCTACAAAGCCTTGTAGTCTCAATTCTCCTTTTCTGAACCATAAGCATTTTTCAGTGGTGCCTCGTAGATACCTTAGTATCCACTTGACTGCTTCCCAGTGTTGCTTTCCAGGATTAGTCATGAATCTGCTCACAGCTCCCACTGCATGAGCAATATCTGGTCTTGTGCAAACCATGGCGTACATGAGACTTCCAATGGCTGAGGCATATGAAACCTTAGCCATGAAGTTCCTTTCTTCCTCCGTCTTGGGTGTCTGTTCCTTGGATAGTCGAAAGTGACTAACCAAAGGTGTACTAACTGCCTTAGCATCACTCATGCTGAACCTTTTCAGAACACGCCTAATGTACTTCACCTGAGATAACTGCAAAATACCATTTGGCTTGTCTCTGTTGATTCTCATCCCAAGAATTTGCTTTGCTGCGCCCAAGTCCTTCATGTCGAACTCACTCGACAGTTGCTTCTTCAATTTTCTGATTTCGCCCATGTCAGATCCTGCCACTAACATGTCATCGACATAAAGTAGCAAAATAATGTAGCTGGACTCAAATCTTTTGAAGTAGCAGCAATGGTCAGCATTGCATCTGAAATAGTTGTTTGTCTGCATAAACCTGTCAAACTTTTTATACCACTGCCTTGGAGCCTGTTTCAATCCATACAAGCTCTTCTTCAATTTACACACGAGCTTCTCATTTCCATTCTTTGAGAAACCCTCCGGCTGCTGCATGTATATCTCTTCCTCAAGATCGCCATGGAGGAAAGCAGTTTTTACATCTAACTGCTCAAGGTGCAAGTCTTCTGCTGCAACAATGCTTAAAACTGACCGAATGGTAGTCAGTTTCACAACCGGTGAAAATATATCGGTGTAGTCGATTCCTTCTTTCTGCTGGAAGCCTTTGGTTACAAGTCTTGCCTTGTACCTCTTGGAACCGTCATGTTCCTCCTTGACTCGATACACCCATTTGTTGTGTAAGGCTTTCTTTCCCACGGGTAACTCAGCTAGCTCCCATGTCTTGTTAGAGATAAGGGACTTCATCTCTTCTTTCATTGCAAACTCCCACTTGCTAGCATCCTCAACCTGACATGCTTCATCGTAGCATTCAGGTTCTCCAGCATCAGTGAGTAGTAAATAATTCATGTACTTTCTATTTGGTACAAGAGGCCGTGAAGATCTCCTTAGTATAGGAGATGGAGATGGAGACTGTGGTGGATCAGTCTGTTGTGTACTACTCTGGTGTGTCTGTTCCTCTAACTGAGGACTCTCATTTGCTTGTTGCACTTTACTTTTATCTGGGATATCATCTGGATCAACGTACATAGGATCACCCAGTGTTACACCACTAGACTGTAGTGCATCTCTGTCTTTGTACATCACCCTCTCATTGAATATCACGTCTCGACTTCTGATCACCTTCTTGGTCTGGTCATTCCATAATTTGTACCCAAATTCATCTCCACCATATCCGATGAAGGTGCATTTTAGTGACTTAGGGTCAAGCTTTCCCCT
>BRYF01000005.1:5377500-5380000 GCA_030159135.1 Actinidia polygama | reverse complement strand
AGTTAAGGGCATGTTTGGAACTAAGGGAAGCAAGCAAGTGAGAAATTTCTCAAGTACTTAATTATATTCTTCTTGTTTGGTAATGTAAAGAAATGGAAAGGAAATAAGATGCAAATAAAATTTTCTCGTTTGGTTTTAGAGGGAAAGAGGAAGGTAAAAACATATATTGAGGGAAAGAGTGCAACTACTATGAACAGGCGGGTGAACACAGTTACAAAAATCATATTTTTCAACTACTACAGTATTTCTTTTCCAAACTCATAGGAAATAAAATTTCGTTTTTTACTATACTTTGATTTACTTTTACTACAAATAACTTTTCTCATCTACACAGTATATATGACATTCAACAAAAACTAATTTATTAGGTGCATATTACTCGTCTAGAACAGAAATATTCCAAGGTATTTCTTGTATTGTTGAACAGATGAAAATTTGAAGATAAAATAAAAGTTTCCCTTATGGCTAGCTCAAATTATCCTCCTAATGATTCTTCCATGCTGAGAAGCTCTTAAGCTCTGTTTGGATTAAGAATTTGTTGAAAGAAAATGACAAAAGTTAAAGAATCCAAAGTTGAGATTTAATCTTATTTGTGCCATTTTCTTTTTTCTCAAAAAACCTCTCCATATATTCTTGATCCAAAAGCGTAAATCTCTGTCGTCCGCAGCACAAGTTTAGCCACAACAAAGCCACTTTCTCTACAAGCAAACCAAATTACTAGTAATTAGAGCTTGAGCATTTTCTGTTGCATGATATGTACATTAGTGACACTTTTTTGTTGCTGTTTGCAGAATCGATTTTGCAGAACAATTTTTCAAAATTTATTTGTCTAGTGGTTCGAAACCTATTATCTGTGATTTTTCGAGAACGAACTTGTCTTTTAGAAACATGTTTTCAAAACTCTGAAAATTTGTTTACGCTAAAATAATGAATAAGATTGAAAATGATGATTTTCTGGAAAGTATTATGGATTCAAAATACTAAAAAGATGTTTTCTATCTCTTAAAATTATTTTGTTCAAAGCTGTGTTTGGATTAAAGATTTAGTGAAGGAAAATGAAAGAGCAAAGATAGATGATGGTCAGGAAGTGTTGGATACTTAACTTTTTGATTATTATTTTATTTTTTTTCACCAAATCATTGATCTAAATACACAATAAAATAAATAAATAACATTGAAAATGAAAATGATAGATGATGGCCATCAACTGATGCTGGGAAATGCTATGGGTACACCCAACTTGCACCCTAAATGCACACTTGATGAGTTGACACATTTGGATTGACTGAAAGGACTGTGTGGACCCCACACCCAGCCAATCCAAATGCTCCACCTCATTTGGGGTGCAAGTTGGGTATACCCATAGCATTACCCGCTGATACTGGATGTTTTTCCTAGCCGCCTTTTTACGCTCCCACAAATTAGCAACTTTTTTTGAGCACCGGAATATATTGTGACTGGCCCGCCGTCCCTAAAATTACATACGGACTATGAATATTTTTCTGCTTTCTTTAGTTGCGATTTTTTTTGTTTACAACTTCTCTTGGAGAATTTCTCCCCCGCGACAGAATATTATCAAGGAGTAGGGTTATATCAGGGTCTGCAAATTTTTCTTTTTTCTCATGAAAAGTATGATATAGTGTTTGTCACATATTCTGGTCATGGACCAAAAGCAACTTAATAAATTTAGAAGAGGCAGTTCAGGCGGCGGTAATGCAATTCAAGCGGTATGGTTTGATTCAGAGGAGGTGATCTCTGGGAATTGGTCGTGCTCTTCTAGCTTGTGAATCTAATGCGGTTAAGGATTGATGATTGCAAACCTTTTCTTCAGTGGTATAGTAGACTCTTCTGGTTTTGGGTCTCTCTCTCCCTATCCCAGGCATCGATTCAATTCAACTTGTGGTTTGGGTGTTGGCCCTGTTGAGTTTAGGTTGTTGTGGTGGAGGGGGCTCTCTCTCTGTGTGTGGTTTTGGGGGTTTGAGTAGTAGCGATGGCAGTGATGACTGGTGGGTTGGAGGTTGGGTTTTGCGTATGAGTAACGTGGTGTCCTTATGTGAAATTAGTCACATTTTGTTAAAGAAATTTAGGGCCCAAGAGATCAGTTGATAAAAAGATGAAATTTAAATCTCACGAGGTGGTGGAGAGAGTTTTTATGAGAAATTAGGTAATGACAATTTGAAATTCCCACCAGATAATTATGCTGTTTTTTGCACAAACAAAGCCAACAAATAAACTCCCAAACCACAAGTTTTCTGTCGTAATAAGAAAGTTAACCTTATTAAATATATATTTTCTCTGTCTTATTTTTTTGTGTGTGGATAATTTAACTTTTATAAAATTAAAAACTTTAAAAGTGTAAAGTTTTCGGGATGGGAAAGGACTCGGCTTCTATGAAGGTCAATCAAATGGATTATACTGTGCAGTTCAAGTATTTTTTATCTCGTTTTGAGCACAGTTTAGTAACATGTTTATTTTTGTTTTAAAATTTAATAAATGAGTA
>BRYF01000005.1:5355000-5357500 GCA_030159135.1 Actinidia polygama | reverse complement strand
AGAAATTGAGTGCCTCTTGTACACTAAATTCATCAGGGTAATTTGTTGCACAGAATGGCTGTCAAAGAAAGTGCCGTTGTCAAGAAGAACGGAAAAAGAAATATGCATCAAGTTCCAAAAGATCAATCTAGCAAGACCCAAGAGTAAATATCCAATGCCCAATCAGTCAAGGGACCAGATGTTTATCAGCCGTCAAAGAGCCATCTCATCAGCAGAAGATCAATCATTCAGCTGCAATGCGACCTTTTGTGAATGACTTCTGGTTTTCTATTGGACATCATCTAAGGATTCTCATTCTCACAAATAGCAGTTCTATATGTCAAATTACCAATGTATATGGATCATCAATAATGATTTTGCTTTAGAATTTGGCTATTTGATAGATTCACTTCGATTATGTCATTATTAGCCACTATTCTTGGAATTATGGTTCTTATTGAACAGTCAGCCCAAACTGAAGAACCTGTTCCAGAAACTAGCGGAGCATGAACATCCACATTTCGTTAAGTGGCTTAAGCCACTTCAGTAAGCTGGTTGACATCTATTCTTTTGGTAGTCTTCCCAATGGGGAACCTGTGATGAAACTACCATTGCTTCCTGCCCTGAGCAAGAGAGTGAGTTTCGGCTTTTTGACCAGGACTGAAATCTCTTCTCTCTAGGCACCTCTAAGTTCACCGCCCCACCCACGATTTATATCAAGTTTATTGTTGGATAAACTGCATTTGTAATCTCCCTATGAACCAAAATCCCACTGTGATTGGGGGAATTCCTACGAAAGAGAGAGAGATCTCCTGGACTCTATATACCCTATCTTCTGGTATTCTAGTTTGGAAGCCCTTCTTCGAACTTCAGAGCCCTTCTTACTAGTAATAGATCAGGGGAACCGTTAGGCTGTAGCATAGCCATAAAATAGTATGATTACTGACAATTAACTTTTTATTTGATAAATAGAAAGCAGAAGGTGGGGGCCGTAAAGCAGGTCAACGAAGGCCTAGAGAAGGAGGTTCATCCGGGCCAAACCAGGACAGCAAGCAAGAAGAGGACGCAAGGATGGAAGAAGTTCCAGTGCTTTCCCTATGAGGGAGTCAAGGTTTGCTACCCTTCTAGTTGAATCTATTCTTTTAACGCCAAGAGGGGAGAGCACATAGACAATTCACACATGGAATGAGAGAGAACCAAAGGGTTTTTTGACTTACCCTAATAGATAGGCTATATGCTCAGTTCATTTCATAAAGAAGACTTTGACTGATGATCTTTTGACATGCCCAAACCTGATTGAGACTGAAAAAAGAAAGCGTAGGTTGAAATCCAAGGAGGAAGTAGTAATGAATGAGCTTAATCCTGTTAGTGAATGAACTTAACATGTCTGCATCTCGGTTATTGTTCTCCCTTTCTTTTAGGTCTTCATCTCTATTTATTATTGTATTTGGTATTTTAAGTAACCTTTTTTTAGGTTCAAAAGCTCGATAGGAGTAATCGAATGAGGCAGGCATAGTTGATCGGTACAAGCAATCCCCTACTGACTTCGATAAAAGAACGGGAAAGATCTTTATAGGAACTCTTAGAAGAAAAGGCATATTGTAGTTATTCATTAAGATACCAGTACAGCGGTAATGTTTGTTGTAATAAAGGCCCTCTTTTGCCCTTTGGTGACATCTCCAGAACCTCTTTTCCTTTCACTTCAACTTTCCACTTGTTACCCTTCTTTGTTTGAGTTTGATGAGCCAAGACCAAGCTTCCAGTCTATTACCCTTTCTCTAGGAAGAAGTTAAGCTCTATATCAGGAGAACACACTCAACTCAGGAGGTCAAGAAAGGCTAATTGAATCTCCATTTGAGATGGAGTTTCTACAAAGGGAATGAAAGACTGACAAATAAGATGCTTCATGGATTCAACTTGGGACATTCCTTTCTTATTATTAGTATTAGATTAGTCCCCTAGCGGAGTCACCTGAATGTGGAGGTTCGAGAGGCTAACACTAGAAAGGTTAAGGTATATTGCAGATAGATCACCAGAGAAGACGAAGTTGGTCTGAAGGTGAAGTGCATAGCTAAGCAAAGCCAATCAGCTAGATGTAAGGCCCCTTTTGGAGCAAGTTCATGTTCAAATTGTCTAAGCAACCATTCCTTTGAATTCTTTCCCAAGAAATCAATTATAAATGCTCGATCAATAATAACCCATCACACTTTTCTTCTAAAAAGTGAAGTACTCAATCACAACCTTATTTTCAGATCACTTACTTTACACACATGTGCATACACACACAAAACAAGGTGTCTATGTCTCCTATGTCGACAAAACAGGGTTAACCATGTACTAACAAATTAAACCAACAATTAATGATCTTTTAAGTGTATAAACAACACAAAGATTAACCAAATATTTCACACTACTCCAAGTCTGAACTAAGTAATGAGCAATCCTTTTCAATACCAAAAGAAGAAACTAAGTAACAAGCTAAATGAAATAATCATATTTTTTACAATATGTTTATTTTGAA
>BRYF01000005.1:5325000-5330000 GCA_030159135.1 Actinidia polygama | reverse complement strand
TCCCTCACTAAAGCATATAAAGGACATAACCAAGTACCAATGATTTAAAATACAATATCTTCTGTGTCAAATCAATCCAATGTTCGATGAGCTTCTTGCCATTTCCTAGCTCAAATAAAGCAGAAATAAAATAATTTGGTAATGCAAAAAAAAATGAATTTCAATATGAAAAGCAAATGACATAATGATTAAATTTTCATTTTTGCTTAACTGTCCAGGCAGCCTCAAGGAGCACCTCCAATGCAACGATCTGAGAAGGAAAGAAGCTTTGGTTGAGATTTTTGACAATGGTCCATCCACGCACATGATCACCAAAACTCTAACTCTAGCAAAATCTTCTCATCACTAAAAGCAAAAGGCCTTCAAAAATTAGAAAATCGAATAGAACACGTTTTTGTTAAGGATCCATATTGGCAATTCAAAAGTTCTAGACAAATTAAAAATGGTAATTAGTACCTTGTGGAGCATAGATTGAAGGAGGCAGCTGCTTTGGGGGCCGTAAATGCAGCTTAGAGTTAAGGTTTTTGGCAGTAAACAGATGCATTCCTACATGCATTTCACAATATAGTTGGACCCCAAACCTAAACCAAGTACTCCTAGTGTTACCACTCCCAACCAACGGAACCTGAATCCTCCCAAAATCCGCCTTTATAAAGAATAAGTTTCACTTAAGGTCTATCTAATTTCAGCAAATGAACTTAACCAAAAAAAAATATTCATTTCACAGCTGAAAAATACGGACCACAACTTATTGTTGGAAGGTGTTGCTAGTGGAGGAAATTACTAAAATAAATTATCTAAAAAGAAACATGAATAAAAAATATTGTAGCTAAAATATGAGAGAGATTGTAACTAACAAATGTAAACAAAAGAAGAGAAACGTAGTTCAAGTTTGATCTAATCAAATATAATCAAAATTTAGAATTATTAATGCCTCCTCCACACCATTGCCGAGCCCGGTTATTAAATGCTCTGCCATCATAGAAAAAAAAATAAGACAAATAATTTCAAAAAAGTAAAGAAAAGAGAAAAAAGGAAAACAACTAAGAACACTAAGACATTCATTCCCTGTGGATGTTGTCCATTACCACCCTTTTAAACCTAATTGGCATGTTCTTGAAGCTAGTTCTGGCTAGCCTTTGGAGCACCCTCGAAGCTCTCTACATTCTTCCCACTCCTTCCCAAGTTTTCTGATCAGTGTGGCTGGTTCTATATTTCATTAATACATGCTTCACAACCTTGCCAAGCACCGGTTAAATCATCTGCCATCATAGGAAAAAGAATAAGACAAACAATCTCAAAACAGCCGAGAAAAGAGAAAAGGAAAACAACTAACAACAATAAGACATTCATTCCTTGTGGATGCTATCCATTACCTCCCTTTTGAACCTAATTTGCATATTCTTGAAGCTGGTTCTGGCTAGCCTTTAGAGCATCCCCAAAACTCTCTACATGCTTCCCACTCCTTCCCAAGGTTTTTGATCAGGGTGGCTGGTTCTATATTTTATTAATGCTTCATTCACAGCCTTGCCTAGCACCGGTTAAATCTTCTGCCATCATAGGAAAAATTAAGACAAACAATTTTAAAAAAGAAAAGAAAAGAGAAGAAAGGAAAGTAGTTGAAAACTTTGAAACATTCATTACACTAAAACATCCATTTAGCGTTACTACCCTTGCAAACGTAATTTGCATATTCTTGACGTTGGTTCTACTTGGCCTTTAGAGCACCCTAAAACTAAGGTTTTTGATCAGTGTGGCTAATTCTATATTTCATTAATGCTTGCTTCATAGTCTTGCTAAGCACCAATTAAATCCTGTGCCATCATAGGAAAAAAATAAGACAAACAATTTCAAAAGAGCAAAGTAAAGAGAAGAAAGGAAAACAGCTAAGAACACCAAGACATTCATTTCTTGTGGATGTTGTCCATTACTACTCTTTTGAATTAATTTACATGTTCTTGAATCTGATTCTGGATGGCCATTGAAGCACCCTCGAAGCTCTCTACATGCTTCCCACTCCTTCCCAATGTTTCTGATCTGGGTGGCTAGTTCTATATTTCATTAATGCTTCTTCACAGCCTTGCCTAGCACTGGTTAAATTCTTTGCCATCATAGGAAAAAAATAAGAAAAACAATTTCAAAAAAGCAAAGAAAAGCTAAAACCTCTCAACCATTCATTAAGTAAAACACACTAAAACATCCATTTAGCGTTACCACCCTTTCAAACCTAATTTGCATGTTCTTAACACTGGTTCTGGCTATCCTTTGGAGCACCCTAAAGCTCTCTACATGCTTCTTACTTTTTCCTAAGGTTTTTGATCAGTGTGGCTTGTTCTATATTTCATTAATGCTAGCTTCACTGCCTTGCCAAGCACCGGTTAAATCATCTGCCATCATAGGAAAAAAATAAGACAAACAATTTCAAAAAAGCAAAGACAAGAGAAAAAAGAAAAATAGTTAAGAACACTAAGACATTCATTCCCTTTGGTTGTTGTCCATTGCCACCCTTTTTGAACCTAATTTGCGTGTTCTTGAAGCAGATTCTAACTGGCCTTTGGAGCACCCTTGAAGCCCTCTACATGCTTCCCACTCCTTCCCAAGGTTTTTGATCAAGGTGTCCAGTTACATATTTCTTAAATACTTCCTTCACAACCTCTCCTAGCACCGGTCAAATCCTCTACCGTCATAGGAAAAAATATAAGACAAACAATTTCAGAAAAGCAAAGAAAACAGAAGAAAGGAAAGCAACTAAAAACTCTCAACTATTCATTACATTAAAAAAAACTAAAACAAACATTTAATGTTACCGCCCTTTCAAATGTAATTTGCATGTTCTTGACGCTAGTTCTGGCTGGCCTTTGGAGCACCCTGAAGCTCTCTATATGCTTCCCACTCCTTTCCAAGGTTTTTGAACAGTGTAGCTGGTTCTATATTTCATTAATACTTGCTTCAAAATCTTTTCAAGAACCAGTTAAATCCTCTGCCATTATAGAAAAAAAAATAAGACAAACAATTGCAATAAGGTAAAGAAAATAGAAAAAAAGGAAAATAACTACGAATACTAAGATGTTCATGCCTTGAGCATGTTGTCCATACCCACCCTTTTGAACCTATTTTGCATGTTCTTGAAGCTAGTTCTGATTGGCCTTTGGAGCACCCCGAAGCTCTCTACATTCTTCTCACTCCTTCCCAAGGTTTTTGATTAGGCTAGCTAGTTCTATATTTCGTAAATACTTCCTTCACAGCCTAGCCCTGCCTAGCACCGATTAAATCCTCTGTCTTCATAAGAAAAAAAAATAAGACAAACAGTTTCAAAAAAGCAAAGAAAAGAGAAGAAAGAAAAGCAACTAAAAACTCTGAAACATTCATTACAGTAAAACACACTAAAATATCTATTTAACGTTACCACCCTTCTGAACATAATTTGCATATTCTTGATGCTGGTTCTGGATGGCCTTTGGAGCACCTAAAGCTTTCTACATGCTTCCCACTCTTTTCCAAGGTTTTTGATCAGTGTGGCTAGTTCTATCTTTCATTAATACCTGATTTACAGCATTGCCAAGCACCAGTTAAATCCTTTGCAATCATAGGGGAAAAAATAAGACAAACAATTTCAAAAAAGAAAAGAAGAGAGAAAACAACTAAAAACACAAAGACATTTATTCCGTGTGGATGTTGTACATTACCACCCTTTTGAACCTAATTTGGATGGCCTTTGGAGCACCCCTGAAGCGCTTTACATACTTCCCACTCCTTCCCAAGGTTTTAGATCAAGGTGGGTTCTATATTTCATAAATGCTTCCTTCACAGCCTTGTCTAGCACCGGTTAAATCCTATGACATCATAGGAAGAAAATAAGACAACCAATTTCAAAAAAGAAAGAGAAAAAAGAAAAACAACTAAGAACACTAAGACATTCATTCCCTGATGATGTTGTCCATTACTACCCTTTTGAACCAATTTGCATGTTCTTGAAGTTGGTTCTAGATGGCCTTTGGATCACCCATGAAGTGCTCTACATGATTCCCACTCCTTCCCAAGGTTTTTTATCAAGGTGGCTGGTTCTATATTTCATAAATGCTTCATTCAAAGCCTTGCCTAGAACCGGTTCAATCCTCTTCCATCATAGAAAAAAATAAAACAAATAATTTCAAAAAAGAAAAGAAAAGAAAAGTTCTAAGGAAAGCATCTAAAAACTCTGAAACATTCATTACACTAAAACACATTAAAACATCCATTTAATTTTACTACCCTTTTGAACGTAATTTGCATGTTCTTGATGCTAGTTCTGGCTTTTGGAGCACTCTGAAGCTCTCTTCATGCTTCCCACTCCTTCTCAAATTTTTTGATCAGTGTGGCTGATTCTATATTTCATTAATATATGCTTCACAACCTTACCAAGCACCGGTTAAATCATCTGGCGTCATAGGAAAAAGAATAAGACAAACAATTTCAAAAAAGCAAAGAAAAGAGAAGGAAAAGCTAAGAACACTAAGACATTCATTCCTTGTGGATGTTATCCATTACCACCCCTTTGAACCTAATTTGCATGTTCTTAAAGCTGGTTTTGGCTGGCCTTTGGAGCACCCCCGAAGCTCTCTACATGCTTTCCACTCCTTCCCAAGGTTTTTGATCAGTGTGGCTGATTCCATATTTCATTAATGCTTCCTTCACAACCTTGCCAAGTACTGGTTAAATCTTCTATCCTCATAAGAAAAAAAATAAAACAAAACAGTTTAAAAAAAGCAAAGAAAAGAGAAGAAAGGAAACCAGCTAAACACTGAAACATTCATTACACTAAGACACACTAAAACATCCATTTAACGTTACCACCCTTTCGAACGTAATTTGCATATTCTTGATGTTGGTTCTGGCTAGCCTTTGGAGCACCCTGAAACTCTCTTCATGCTTCTCACTCCTTCCCAAAGCTTTTGATTAGTGTGGCTGGTTCTATATTTCATTAATGCTTGCTTCATAACCTTGCCAAGCACCAGTTAAAT
>BRYF01000005.1:5312500-5315000 GCA_030159135.1 Actinidia polygama | reverse complement strand
TGGTCTTAGTGTTCGAACTCTCATATGAGCATTCGAACGCTTATAGGAAATCTGGGCAGAAATTACAAGTTTAAGGCCTTAAAAGTCTTCTAGCAAATTTTGGGTCTCCTTGACTATTGTCTTCAATTAGTCCTCCTTAATTATTGTAAGTGGCGTATTTAAGACGATTAATGGAATTTACAGATTCGGGGTGTTACACCTTTAGATATGAAAGATCTGGCTCACATAATCATCACACTAAAATCTCACCATTAATTTTAAATTCTAACTCTCTGTTTCCTTTTTTTCTCTCTATTCATGTCTTTCTTTTTCCCTTAAGTCTCTGTTTTGTTTTCCTTTCTTTCTTTCTTTTCTTCTATTCTCTCTTTCATTTATAGATTAAGTCTTCTTTGAAGACAAAAGGAAAGTGGCGGCTGATGGAATGGTAATGCACTAGCAAAAGGCATGTGTAGCATGACTAAGACAATTTAATTGGTAAAATTATATTTCAGCCCTTCCAACTTAAATGTCCTCTTTAAATAATTAAGGGTCAGGGTATTACATTTTATTGGTAAAATTATATTTCAGCCCTTCCAACTTAAATGTCCTCTTTAAATAATTAAGGGTCAGGGTATTACATTTTATTGTAATATTCTGACTTTACGTTTTGGAAATTTATATGAATTGTTGGAATTAAATTTAATCCAATTAATACATTTGGGGGTTAAATTGAAAGATTAATAACTTTTGGGATAAATTAAAGAGGACATTTGAGTTGGAGAGGTTGAAGTGTAATTTTATAAAATAATTTGACACGTATAGAATGACTCACCATCAGCCGCCTTATTTTCTTTTTGTCTTCTCTGGGAAGACAAGTCTATAAAGAGAGAAAGAGAAGAAAGAAAAAAAAGAAAGATAAAAAATATAGTATTGGGGAAAAAGGGAAATTATATAGTGTGGTTAGTTTTTGATCATGAAAAATATGGGTGTAAATCAACGGTGAGATGATATCAGATCGATGTAAAATTTTAGTATGATGATCATGGGAGCCAGATATTCATATCTAATAGTTTCGATTTCAATTTAAGGTAAACAGGAAGTATACAATATATTTTCTAAAATTCCAGAGTTATTTATTAAATTATCTGATTTTGTACTCCATTGAGCAAGTGTACTATCTGTTGAAATCTATGAGATTTATTAAAATTCATGACATTATTAAAATCATGATGTGTATTAGCTAAACTTCCATGGTATTGAAAGGTACGGACTGAGTGAGCTTGCAAATAACCCTAGCACCGGGTAAAGCCAGAAAGGCTAGGTGAGGTGAGCGAGGTCGGTCACCAGTCGCATACTAGGAAAGATCGGGTATGAGGTCTTTGATGAATTATTGATTGTTGAGCATATTCCAGTTATATTGTATACTTCCCTGTTTAAAATGATTTTTTAGGAGGACGAGAGAGTCCAGGTAGTGCGAGATGGGTCGGGAGAAAGATTTGAAATTTAATGATTTATTTGTATTAATTTTATTTGAAGAGATTGTAAATATAAGCAATTCAAAACTCTAATTTATATATTATTGGAGACGGTTGAGGATACACGATTGCGATTAATAATTAACAGCCCATGGCCAGGTCATTACATACAAGACTATACATCAAGCTCCCTGAGCACCGAGCTCAAGTTGTCTTAGACATTCAAAGGCAAAATAAAAAAATGCACGAATGCATGCAAGAAGTAAAACCAAGCTAGAAGGAAAAGCAAATATATACATATTGTACAAGTGTTTGCCCTTAATGGGACTTGTTTAGGAACATATTTCAGATGACAAAAAAGATAGACCCCTCTTACAATGATGCAAGGAACTTCACAGATGTGGGAGGTTGCTCAGCGAGCCCTTCTCAGCTTAGCCAACTTCTACTTTTGCCTCATTCTCGTACTCCTCCTAGGCCTCAACCATGTCCACTAGAATGTTCTCCTCCCCCTCCGCGGGTCGGCTAAAGTACTCCTCTTCATCAAAGCCCGAGAGGAGGATTGACGAGTATGGCTCGGGGCGCGGGTCCGGGTAGGCCATCGATGACATAGTTGTCGCCTACGTCGGGTGCTCAGGGGGAGTGCCGAGCTTCTTCAAACAAGCTATCCAACCCTAGTGGAAGTCTTCGGCTTGGTCGTCAGCCGCATCTCGAATATAGAAGTCAACGGCCTTGTTCCAGCGGATCTAGGCCCTGTTCTAGCCGCTATCGTAGACCCACTATTAAATCGGGCCTTGGGCCACCTAGCAAAGCTTGGTGACCTCCCCTTCTTCTTGGATAGATCTTCGGCGGCGACGATGAGCTCTTCAGTGAACGAAAATGGGATTGTTGGAGACGGAGATGTTGTCGAATCTGGAGTAGATTGACGGTGCAACAACGTTGGTTCGCAGATGCACTGATTCACTATCAGTTTCTCTCTTTAGACCACTTAAGATGCAAGGTGAATAGTGGGACAGTTCGGGTTCCCTATTTATAGGGGAACTTGAACC
>BRYF01000005.1:5282500-5285000 GCA_030159135.1 Actinidia polygama | reverse complement strand
AGGATCAATGGCAAGAGGTGTAGCAACATGCTTTGCATATGTCATACATGTATGAGCAAGTAAATCAATAATGTATCGGCATTGAGACAGAAGTAAGCCTTGACAATGGGGAACAACTTCAACTCCAAGAAAATAAGTTAATGGTCCAAGATCCTTGAGAGAAAATCGATGAACAAGGAGATGAATGAACTTCTGCACAACCCTATCATTGTCACATTTAATGATAATGTCATCCACATAGACTCGAAGATAAATCATATTGCCGTCGTTGGTGGAGATAAACAGTGAGGAGTCTGCGTGAGAGTTAATGAAGCCAGAGGTGATAAGAAACTCGCGTAACTTATGATACCAAGCGCAGGGAGATTGCTTAAGACCATAAATAGCCTTGCGCAATTTGCAGACATGATGAGGATGACCACGATCAATGAAGCCTTGTGGTTGTTCCATAAATACATCCTCAGAAAGGGTACCCTGAAGAAAAGCATTATTAACATCAAATTGTCGAAGAGCCCATCCACGACTGACCGCAAGGCTGAGAACGAGACCAACAGTAGTAGGCTTGACAATTGGACTGAAAGTGTCATGATAATCAACTCCATGGAGCTAATGAAACCCTTTGGCAACCAATTGACCTTGTACCTGTCAACAGAACCATAAGGTAAATATTTAGTACGAAAGATCCACTTGCAATGTAACACACCGAATCCGTAAATTCCATTAATCGCCTTATATACGCCACTTACAATAATTAAGGTGGACTAATTGAAGACAAGAGTCAAGGAAACCCAAAATTTGCTAGAAAACTTTAAGGCCTTAAACTTGTAAATTATGCCCAGTTTTCCTCTAGGCGTTCGAACGCCCATATGAGAGTTCGAACGCCAAGGCTAAAAATCAGATTTCAAGCTCTCGTCCATTTCGAACTGTAAGCAGGGCGTTCGAACCCTGCCAAGCCAAAATCCTTCTTAGCGTTCGAACGGTCTTTCGAACGCTAGATTCAGAAATCCTTCTTAGTGTTCGAACGCCAACAGAAGAAATGGAGAAATAAAAAGGAACACAAGATTAAAAGAGGACAAACCACATGGGATTAATTCCCAACCCAACTTTCACATCCAATATACATACACACATTTCACACAACACACACACACGGTCAAAGAGGGAGAGAAGAGAGAAGGGAGAAAAGAGAAGAGAAAAGAAAGAGAAGAGAGAGAGAGAGACATTGGAGCTCAAATCAAAAGCTATGAGAGGCCATAGAAGCTATTTTTGAAGCTCAAGGAAGTTTTTGAAAGAGGTATAAACTCAAAACCTCTTTATTATGTGTATGTGTATAGTTTAGGGTTTTGGGTTTGATTTAAAACTTAGATCTACTAAGTTAAGTTTCAAATTTAAGGTCCATTTAAGATATGACGGTGTCCCTGAGTTGTATATCACAGCCTCAGAGCCTTAGAAAGATTTAAGTTAGTTTGATGAAGTTTTAGTAAAATTTTCAAAGTCTAGCTACTGTTCCTACGATTTCACCCAGTGAGCATTCGAACGCCCAAGAACAGCATTCGAACGGTCTGAAGATTTTGCCTAGGCGTTCGAACGCCGCTTGAAGAACACTTTTGAGCGTTCGAATGGTCAGCCATTTTAGCCTTAGAGTTCGAACGCCAAGCCTAAATTGAATTAGTTTAGCTTTTTCTTTAAAGTAAATTGATATATTGTATCCTTATATGTAGGAACGCCGAGCGTAAAGCCTAGACAAGAAAAATCAGGTGAGTAACACAATGACATGAACAAAATCTATGTATTTTCAAAATGATTTTCAATGCATATTATGTATATACAAGTGTTTTCCATGCTTTCAATGCATAAAATGAGTATGTTAAGATATAAATGCCATATCTTCTAAAGCATGTAAATGTTGTTATATTGTATATTGAAATCCATGAATATATGATTGATTGATTGAAAAGCAAAGTATGTTCAGAATATGCATGTATGGTGACATTCGGAGCCCTCTCTGATGGGGCTTAAAGTCAGACAGTCCTAAGGTAGATGTGCGACGTGAAATAAAATCATCTACAAAAGTCGAGATATCTCAGGCCAAAAGAGCCACCCGACCTATATGGTCACTCAGTTTAGCCGAGTTACAAGTTTTCAGCTATGATATGTCTATGTGCATCTTTCAGATATGTCATGTATGACTATAGAAGTATGTATGAAATATCTATGTGAGCATCACGTTTATGAGAATTATATTTCAAGAAAAAGTTATGTTCATGCTCACATGTTTTATATATACGATGTACGTATGATATGAAATCATCCATGGTATTTTATGTTCGTGCATTGATGTTATTCACTAAGCTTTAGCTTACGTTTTCAACAACAATTTTAGGTAGCCAATCAGAAGAGCCATAGAAGAAGGCGTCATGTATATTTAGTTTTGTGGCCTATGGGCCTTATGTTATGTAGAAATGTACGGCCATAATATGTATAATTTAATTTGGCCATGAAA
>BRYF01000005.1:5185000-5187500 GCA_030159135.1 Actinidia polygama | reverse complement strand
TTAGGTTTCAAATTAAAGACCCATTTTAAGGTATGATAGTGTCCTTGAGTGGTATATTGTACCCTCAAATTATTAAAAAGATTCAAGTTAGTTGATTGTGATATGGTAGAAAATTCAAGAACCAGTTACTATTCATATCACTGAATGCAGGGAGTGTTCGAACGCCCAAGAACAACGTTCGAACGGTCACCCTAGAATTCGAACGCCCAAACCAACGTTCGAACGCCAAGACCATTTTTAGTCAAGTTCAACCTTTTCACTTAAAAACTATTTTTAGCAAATTGAGGAAAGTTAGGTCTCTTAACCAACCCTTAAGGACTTAGGGTACATGTTCAAGATGGTTAGACCTAGAACGAAGGCAACTAAGTCAAGTCGAGGAATTTTATCAATTTGATTTGTAACACTAGCCTTATTGAACATAGTAATGACGTATCGTCCCTCATATGTGTAGGAACGCAAAGTCTAGCACCTAACCAAGAAAATCCAGGTGAGTAACACGATGCTATGAACAAAATTATGTACTTTCAAAACGTTTTCAAAGTGTATTATGTATATCCAAGTGTTTTCCATGTTTCAATGCATAAAAATGAGTATGTTAAGATATAAATGTCATGTCTTCTAAAGTATGTAAATGTTGTTATACTATGTATTGAAATTCATGGATATTTAATTAATTAATTGATTTAAAAGTAAAGTATGTTCAGAATATGCATGTATGGTGACACTTGAAGCCCTCTCTGACGGGGCCTAAAGTCAGATAGTCCTAAGGTAGATGTGGGACGTGAAATAAAACCATCTGTAAAAGTCAAGATCTCAGGCCAAAAGAGCCGCCCGACCTATATGGTCACTCAGTTCAGTCGAGTTGTCACAAGTTTTCAGCTATGATATGCCTACGAGTATCTTTCAGATATGTCATGTATGACTATAGAAGTATGTATGAAATGATCATGTGAGCATACGCTTACGACAATTATATATCAAGAAAAAGTTATGTTCATGCTCACATATTTTATGTATACGATGTACATATGATATGAAATCATCCATGGTATTTTACATTCATGCATTGATGTTATTCACTAAGCTTTAGGTTACGTTTTCAAAAACAAATTTCAGGTAGCAAATCAGAAGAACCACAGAAGAAGGCGTCATGTGGATTTAGTTTTGTGGCCTATGGGCCTTATGTTATGTAGAAATGTACAGCCATAATATGTATAATTTAATTTGGCCAAGAAATGTATGTAAATAGTTGAACTTAGGCACAACTCTGTGTACAGTATGGACGTGACACTTTATTATTTTCAGTATGATTACGTTTTCGCAAAAGAAAAATTTATGTCATTTTGAATAAATATGCACAGGAAGACAGGTTAGTTGGCCTGGGCGGCCAGCCGCTGGCTATCACGTGCCCAAGATCCGCATAGGCCGGGTTACGGGGTGTGACAGAAACTACCTTTGAAAGAAATTCTTTCCATCACGACGCCTATAATCACGGGATATCCTTTAGATGTCAGATCTCCTTATTAAATCTCTGATATCTGTGGGATAAACTTCCATTCTTGGCCATCCAGGAATCACTCCACAGTTTTCTTACACGTCTCTCTATTCTCCATCTATAAAAAGGCCTCTCCCTCCACCATTATGAGGTATGATTTAACTCTAGCATATAGACCGATAGCTTTGCTTTCTCATTGCTTAGCTTATATTTGCCTTGGTTTGATTCGCACGTTGGAGGAATTTTGAGCGGCCTCACTCCCATCGGTAATGTTTGTTCATTACTGCGTAGATTGCCCGAGTATTAGCCGAGGTCTAGTGCCGAGGCCGAAGAGCAATATTGACTGTTGGTTACTCTCCTTAGATTTTTACCACAATAGTTTGACGCCGTCTGTAAAAACGACAGTTCTCAACTTTCTATGTACCTGCGTAGCCGTTTATTGCCTAGACCAAGTGTCAGCAGTCATTTGGACAACAAAGCTCATCCGATAGCCCATACCATTCAAACTCTAGATTTAAAAGGTCTCCACCGTGAGATACATGATATGACCGAGCAAATGAGAATAATGAATAAGAACAACACCCGTTTGTTACAGCTCCTCACCACTAACCCGCCAAGATTCCTCCAGTCCCTGTTCCTAAAAATAATCCCCCTCGTCGATCTCGTCGATCTGGCGACGAGTATCCCAAAGTCATCACAGCACCAGTCGAGCCAAGTGAAACCGATCTCCCACTCCTCATCCTCGGTAAGAGAGGAGTTCCTTTTCCGAATCTCGATCATCCAGCAGAACTTCTGAGGTGGAAGACGAGGAGGTCGTAAGAGGGAGATCCCCTCGCTGGAACGATTAGGCACCTAGGCATTGAAGCGCTTCCACCTATCAGAAGATCTGGGACCTTGATGCCCGCCTTGATGCCATCAACACTGGGACATGCTTACCAATAACAGTGGACATTTTGATTAGATAAACTGAACCACCGTTCACGGAGAGAGTATTAAGAGTGAGGG